>VNKC01000756.1:0-85704 GCA_008042775.1 Drosophila pectinifera
TTAACTGACATTAAAATATTTTACAAATTAAAAAATAAAATTTTTGCCAATTTTTGAAAATTTGATAAGGGGTTACATCATTAAAATTGTCAAAAAATGAAAAAAAATTAATTTTTCCTGATCTCTAAACTCAATATGCAGATTAATTATCCTATTAAAAACTGACATAGAAAAGCCTTCCGAATTGAAATTAAGGCTGTTTTGGCTGAGTTATGAATATTTTAACACTGAGTTGCCCTTAAAATTGGGACCTAAAAATGCGTAAATCTGAGGTCTTCTTAACAGCATATTTTGGCCAAAAATGGAATGTAAGCCAAATGCCGTACATGGTCCGATTCACCGTTAAACGCTTAATTATTTTTGTTATGAATATTTTTATCTTTGAGTTGTCCTTAAAATTAGGACATAAAAAACCCCATTTTAGGACCTAAAAATGCGTAAACCTGAGGTCTTCCTAACAGCATATCTTGGCCAAAAATGGAATGTCAGCCAAAAGCCATATATTGTCCGATTCGCCGTTAAAATCTTAATTAACTGACATTAAAATATTTTACAAATTAAAGAATAAAATTTTTGCCAATTTTTGAAAATTTGATAAGGGTTACATCATTAAAATTGTCAAAAATTAGCCAAAAATTTATTTTTTCTGATCTCTAAACTCAATATGCAGATTATTTAACCTGACAAAAACTAACATAGAAAAGCTTTCCGAATTGAAATTAAGGCGATTTTGGCAAAGTTATGGATATTTTTAACTTTGACTTTTGGATAAGTATTTCTCATCCTTTTTACAATTATTTCATCTTTCAATGCCATTATAACACTCTGCAGCTTTTGAGCATATTGTTTTATAAACCATTTTTTTATTTGAGTTATTTTAAAGAACTCATATCTTTAAAGAAAAACCTTTTTGAGGTATGCCTCTCACTTTCCTAATGCCGCAATCAGTATCTGCTAGGCTGGTTTTTTTTAATTTATTTTAAATGATTTTAAAATCATTTAAGTCCTATTTATCTTATTTATTACATTTAGTATATGCATTTATTCAACTGTGATTTTAAAGTGTACGACTCTTTCATTTACTCATTTAACATAGTAAACATGATTTATTTTTGCATTGTTTGTTCATCCACTTTATTTCGCAGAGTGTACCTATCCAACTCTACGAATTTATTTGCATGTGTTCATCATGTGCTTCTACTCGGGCCATTAGCAGGCAGACTACGTAGCATGTATATATGTTTATATATATCATTCGAGAGCACGCTACAGTTGCCAGCAAATAGGGAAAATTGTTCGCCTCTGTTCCTCTCTGAACTTAACCTAATTTGGAAGGTTAGATTTTGGGGCTTGGCACTTTGAATATTTGTGAGTACATGGTGGGTTCAGATTTTAATTCAGTGGATGGGAAATGGATCTACCTGCTGGCTTTTGCTCGGAACTTTTAATTAAATCATTTGGCATGTCAGACTCGTCTTTATTGCATTTTACTTTATACACTCAATCATTTTCTGGCACTTCTGCCATTTACTGGGACTAATTGCCCGCTAAAGAGTGCCAATTTTTCGTCCTGTTTTGCTTTTCCTTTTATATTTTTTCGGGGGGAGGGTCACAGCAGAGTCCTTCGCACTAACACACACAAATGAAGGCAAGTGTCCGACACTTGATTTATATACTTGAGTAATGGCTGTCGCACACACATAAAGTCGGCTGGCCAAAGCTCTTGTTTTTATTCTTGTTGCTGTGGGTGACAATTTAAAACACACACAGCAACAGCCAATAAACCGAAAAGGAATTTTAAGTGGTGAGTCCAGGAAGTAGGGAAATTGCTGTATACTCCTTAGATTTTCTGGGGCATCCACTGCGTTAAATACAGTCCCTGGAATATATGAGTTTTGTGTAGGAACAACTTTAAGGTGATTTGGTATTCTCGACCCCTTTTAAAAAGGCAAGGTAAAAGGTTAAAATCAGACCTAGGGAAAGTGCTTAAGGCCTTGATAATGAGAGTGGTAATTAGACTTATTTATTTTCCACATTTGTATTCGTTTAAAAAGGCCTAATAATGAGAGGGTAATTTTATAATTTTACAACACATTTCCTTGGGCAAAATATTAAAGAGAAATATAAAAAATTATATATAAAGAGGAAGACTTTCCCTTTTATTATTTTCTTCCATTAAAATGGAAGCAAAGGAGAGCTGAGAAAAGTCCTTGATTTAGTGGGCATGGTTCCGCCAGGAATTAAGCACCTTGACTTCACAAACTTTCCAGACTTAATTCAAGAATATAAAAGAGTATCTAGCTTATTTATTGCAGAGAACTTCAGTTTTCCATTTGGGCTCATCGTGATCTATAAAAAATTTGCTCTTCATTTTTCATATGCCTGCAATTTGTGTTTTTACTAACATCTCAGCTGCCATCATTAGTTTAAATTTTATTTCATTTTCGCGCTCGCGAATAACAGAACCCAAATGCCACCAATTTGCATAATTCAACATTCTCGCCTCAAAGTCCTTAATTTCCCTTTGTTTCTTTTTTTCCGGCGCTTTTCCGCCTAGTTTGTTGACATTTCTTTGATGGGCGCGAGCAGCATCATTATTCAGCAACAGCTGGTGGACAGGAGGGATTAGGCGGAGGGCGAGGGAGAGCATGGAGGCCACGACTCCCCGACACATAAATTTGACTGACTGACGGACAGGACGCACTTATGCCTCAATCCATCCCGGCAAAGCTCCCTGCCCACCGACATCAGCACATATATCATTTTCATTTTGTAATTTGTCTCTCACCCCGCAGCTCGGAGCCGTTTTGGCCGGGCTTTCGGCATTTTGCCCCAGTCACGGGCCATTTTGTGCACAATGGCCCCCAGTTAATTGGTTGGGTGTTGCCGTGGGTGTTGTGCCACCTCTCGGGCACTGGATACCCCAGTATCCTGGGCGAGGGAGCAGGCGCCCCATATTAAATTACATGACAGCTAACATGAGGTGCTAACTTCCCGCGTCGAGCTCATTAAATGTGTAAAATAAATGGGCAGTGGGGCGGCGGGGGCAGACCCTCACGTCTGTGGTGAAAAATGCGGAAAATTCAGTTCCGCTTATGCAATTTTAATCATTTTCCTGCGATTCATTTTCAGCTTGTTGAATTTACTAGATGAAGCCACAAAGCAATCATTTCACATGACTGATTGTTATAATTATAGCGGGTTTAAATTTGGGAATAAATCGGGTAAATTGAATATAAATATAGTAAGGGATAGTAAAGGAAGCTCACTAAATCAATATCCTGATTTAAATTACCAAAGAACAGTATCCTGACCATACTCCAGCCTTAAATGGTTTTGTATCAGCTAATTAATTCCTAACTATTTAAGAGTGAATTCAGTACAAATTTTATATCATTTAAAGACTAGCTAAATTACTAAAGGAATTTAACCTAATCCCATTACTAAATCCATTCATCTACTTCCGCTTAAAAAGCTTATAATTCTTAATTTACTAATCAAAGTCTTGAAAACATTAATCTTTGCAACCCCAGCTCTACCAGTGAACCCCAAAACCAAAATTCCTTAGAATACCAAGGATAAATTAATTCAAGCCAAAGGCTAAGACATCGCACACTTTCCATATTAGAAAAGCGGAAAAGTCGCCGGGCTTTTAATTAATTCGAAGCGTGCGCGCTATCGGAAACGCTCCTCCCCAGAGCAGCTCCCGGTACTAGTACGACTTTACTTGTATTACTTGTCTGTTTCACTTCCAGTTACTTAATTAATGAGATGTACTTGCACTGCAGTCCCGCTCACGGACACAAACATATTCATAAACTTTAGCATTTTGCAGGCAAAAAGGCAGAAGGGGCGAAAAAAGGGGGAAATAAGTAAAACCATTTAAAATTCAACCTTTGTGCAATGCGGGAATTTGCGGTTTCGTGTTACGCACAACCTAATAATGCTAATTGCTTAACTTACTGGCCTTCCAACTTGGCTAAATGGCTAAGTGGCGTTGCACTCTGCGAATTGGCCAAGGAAAAATATGCCAAGCAGGGGTAAAAGCATTTTGTCATCAGTTTGTGGAAACACTTTTAGGAAATAGCAACGGAAACCCACTGCAATCTATATCTAAAATCAATTTACTTACAGTTTTAAGAGTTTAAGTAATAAGTGGGTTGCTTTTTGCTACTTTAATCCTTGAAAACCCCATTAAGATTTATATATAAGATGTGCAAAATATCCTTTCCGGTCTCACACTCCTATCCTTTGGAAGAAGATCACAATCGGCCTTCCAGAAGCTTGGGCAATTAAATCATTTGCCAATTGCAGATACGAAGCCATCATGCAAATAACTTTTCCTGCCGGAGATTTGAATGGAAAGTCGAACAAAAGGACTGTGTCCGTTGTCCTGCCAGGAAAACTCGGGGAAACTCAAAGTGAAAGGAATGTGAGAAAGGGGGAGAGTCAGAGGCACTTGAAAAGTTCCGCATCATTACTCGGGTGTTTTGTGGTGATTGGCTTTTGTATGATCCCGGCAAACAAGAACTGAGAAAATCCAAGGGCCAAGAGTGACAGTTTCGACCCCTTCGATTCCCAGACGCTGGTAGTGTCGGGCAAACAAAATCATTTGCCGACGTGCTCTGTGTGGCTAAGCGAAACTTTTCCAACTAAAACAAAAGAAGGCAAACTACTCTATCTATCCAACATTTCAATTAAAGTTTCCGTTTGCTTAAGGTTCTCCCCAGGAGCACACAGTATGACTTGCGGGCCCTGGTTTGGGTACCATTTCCACCTAATTAGGTGCAATTGTTTGCTCCTTAACTTCCAGCTCCGACTGTGACGCCAGCACACCCACAACTACACACTACACCACAGCCGCTGCACACCCGGCGTATGCGCATTATAAAAATTTATGACTCATAGAAATTAAACGACTGTCATTCGTATGTATTAGCCGGCGAAATTAGCTTGTCTTAGCAGATTCCGGATCCCGGCGGTTCGGTTGGGATACAAATGGGTGGGTCCTGCGCCCCGACGTGGGTGCGGTTTCCGAACAAAAAGCGGGAAATAAATGCGGCAGAGAGATGCATATCAAATGGCCGGCAGCATAAATCAAAGGTAACCCAAATACATAAATATCGTGTAATAAACATGTTTATGGGGGTAAACTTTTAATGGGGATGGGCCTTATCTGAAAGAGGAAATTCTCTCGATATTTACACTTGTTTATGTCTTCCTTAAATCCATTTACATCTGTTACTTTCTCGCAGCCTCTAAATAATGTACAAAACCTGTACTTTTCGCCGATAAGGAGTCAATAAACTGAGAAGTAGAAGTTGGGCTTTCGCTATCTAGATTTTGAGTAAATTGCCAGCAATGCTTAGGCTACAAATAATATTAAAAATTTATTATTAAGAGATTGCAACTTACACCCTTTATCTTACTTAGATTTAGTATTCCTTGGGACCTTAAAATAATGTAGAAAACTTGGGTATGCTCAATTGAGCTCCTCGCAGATTAAAGGCGGTTTCTTGCTGTTTAATTAATTTACTTTTTCTACCATTTTATGGCCAATAAATAATAATAAAAATATATTACCAAAAGTTCAATATACGCCCCCTTAAATCCATTTACATTTAGTATTTTTCGGCGCCTGTAAATATTTAACAAAAACTTGGCCTTTAATAGAACTTTTCGTCGATAAGAAGTCAATAAATCGAAAAGTTAAAATGTATTTGCCTTCTCGCGGCTTTTGCGCTATTTATTTGTGTAAGTTTTGCCAACGAAAACTTGGCAAGGTGAAGCCAAAAGCTATTGTTAAATTTTGTAGACACCTTAAATCAATCCGTACGAGTTTTGTACATATAGTTTCATCCAATATATTCGTGGATCGCAGCGGGCAGATCTTTGTTTATGGGCGCCAGCCTCGTCGACATAGATTTTGTTTAATGCTGTCGCGCCGGTTAATTGTAAACAAACTTCCCGATGGACTCGATGTTTGGATGGATGGATCGTGTCCAGAAGCACGCCCCGATTATATATTTAGATTGCGGGAGCACCTAATAGGATGTAGATTTTCCATAAGCCCCTGAGGGGTCTTTCCTCCGATCTGGCTGCCTATGTTAATGGCACACTTAAGCCTGGCCAGATACATAGCTCCTCCCCCCGCCAAAGCTAATAAATGGCACGCGCATCCGATGCACTTTGGGGCCCTCCCCCTCCATTTTCAGTTCCATTACTATTCCCCCTCCCCATTGCCTGCATATAGACTGTATTTCTCGGTGGGGTATGCTTTTTCTCGGTTTTCATTAACTTGGGAGTTTTCCGGCTGTGGCTAAGAGTGCAGCATGAAAAGGGTGTTACCCGAAATCCCCGAATAAAACATGAGCACGAAATCCTTCTGGCTGCGACTCAAACCTTTATGGCTTCAAGCAGACAAATTGAAATGGAATATATACAGCGTTTATGTCAGGATCTGAAAGAAATTACTTCCAACATTATCCGCAGAGTGCTGAAATCCAGAAATATAGTTAGAAGTATCTATAGAAATTACGTAAACCATCCGTGCTGGAATTCAATATACAATCAACAGGAAATCCATCAGCATGCAAAACTGCATTAAAATGGAAATTTCGATGGCCTTGCTGGGTACAGGCGCTATTTGAAAACTAGCCAGGATTTATGGAGTCAGCAGAAGCAAAAACGGAAAGCGGAAGCAAAATAAACAGCAGCAAGGCGAGGCGGAAACGGAAACAAAACCCCCAAAGTGGATTTGCCTTTTGCTCCACGCACGATTTACGAGTTAAACTGCCGCTTATAGCCCGGAGAAGTGCATTTTTTACGGGTCAAGCTCTGATTTCATATGTCGATAGGTGGGCGGGAAATTTATTGAGCCGACATCAATTGTTCCGGATAATTTGCACACTCGAATGTCGAAGGCCACGGTGTCACGGTGTCAGAAGGCGATTACGCGAGATTAAGCGATCAATTTTTAATTTGCCATTTCCGACACTGCAGATAAACAGGTTGGCATCAATCTGCGATTATTATTTATTATGCTTACATTTGCGTTAAAGTGTCTTAATGTGTTTCCGTGCTTGTAAGCGATGCCAGGCCCCCGCACAAGATGAGGTGGGACTTAAACAGGATACGCCAGCGCCAAACGAGAGGAGCACATGAACATGAACACTTGGCCCTAATTTTGTTTACACACACCCCGCACTCACAGCACACAGGGGAAGAATTTAAATGAATTTATTGAATTCTTTTTAGCAGAGCGGCGAAAGCACTTGAAACGATATAGCCGGATATTGGCGTCAACACACAGTACATCCGAAATTCCGTTTTTGAACTTGAACTGTCCGTCGGCCGGAGAGCGACGCATGCGACTTGTTGGCGCGCGCGAAATCGTTTGCCGTTTGGGTTTTGTTTCGGTTTGCTGGCTGACTGCATGTTGTGCTGGCCCGGCCAGAGCCCTCACTTGCCCACAATTGATCCGGAGATTGGACGGGGCGCCAAAATGCCGGTAAAATTCTGCGCATGTGCTGCAACATGCTGCGGAGGCGAAATGTTGCAGCCTGCTTCTACCACAAACTCAACTCTAAACTAGCTTTGATCATGGAGTTGTATTGAAAATGTTAATTACTCTTAAACTTATCTGTTCTAAATTCATAATTTATTTATTTGAAGTCATAGCGCTTTCTTGGTATGTGATATATTTTGGTTTCTTATCTATAATTACATATCATTATTTTAAAACTAATCATTGTTATAGGTATTAAGACGAACAAATTCCAAACAGGCTACTTTTTAATTTATTAGTAATAAGATTTCAAATACTCCGCCAAAAACATAGCAGCTATCAAAACATCGATAGCACGTTAGTTCTTTGTATATATTGTTTCGTAAACATCGATATTAAATTTAAACATTTCAGGTACTCCAGCAAGAAAAATATCTCATTTTTGCATTGCCTCTAAAAAATAATTTAATTTAGATTTCTGCACTCTTCCTTTTGTTAATTGTCTGAAAAGACAAGTTTACAATTAAGATTATTATTATTGCTAAACATATACGGACAGTGGGAACACCTAGCTCCTGTTCTCCTGTGTGAATTCAGTTGTATAGACTTAAAAAAAATCATTTGTTTTTTTTTTTAATTATTAAAAGCAAATAAAATTTGACGATGGAGAAGATGATTTAATAATATAGTATATATATACTATAATATATAATTAATTGCCTGGCTACTATATTGGTAACCGTAGAATTCCTTAGCTCGGAACTAGTACGCAATACTAGCAAGTATCCGGCAGTATGGAAACAATCGATACCAAAACATCGATGATGTCGATAGTGCGATTGATGTTTTTACAGTTCTGGTCACTCTTTTTGATGTCTTGTGCATTCGACAGCGTTTAGTTTTGCTGTAAAAATAGTAAGTTTTCGTGAAATACTGAACCCACACAGGTGAAATCGTCCCCAGCGAAGACCGGCGAAAGGATTTTTCCAAAGGTCATGAGCGAACCGGCGATAAACTTGCGAATTCATTTTTGCAAAACGCCATGTTGGCCGAGCGGCCAAACATAACCTCAACCAGGGGCGAGAAATTATGTGGCCCGAAACTAATAGATTTTAAATTCCAGGTGCAGACAAACGGCCGCGTGGAAAGTCAACGAACATGTCGCGCTTCTTTGCCAACGGGTCCGACTCGGAGTCCGAGTCCAGTGAGGAAGAGGTCCAGGCGACAAACTTCACCAAAACCAGCGCCTTCGTGAGTACCACCACCGCCCATCGCTCATCGCTCTAAAGTATCCGGTGTTAATCCCGCTTTCCCCCACAGCAATTCAGCGACGATGAGGAGGAGGTCAAGCGCGTGGTGCGCTCCACCAAGGAGAAGCGCTACGAGAACCTTACCAGCATCATCAAGACCATCCGCAACCACAAGAAGATCAAGGATATCCCGAACACGCTTACCAGCTTTGAGGATCTGACGCGCGCTTATCAGAAGGCGCTGCCCGTCATATCGAAGGAGGAGAACGGCATCACGCCACGCTTCTATATCCGCTGCCTCGCCGAGCTGGAGGATTTCATTAACGAGGTGTGGGAGGATCGCGAGGGCAGAAAGAATCTGTCCAAGAACAACTCCAAGTCGTTGGGTACGCTGCGCCAGAAGGTGCGCAAGTACATCAAGGACTTTGAGGACGATTTGTCGCGTTTCCGCGAGGCTCCCGACCAGGAGAGCGAGGCCGAGGAAGAAGTGGCCGCCGTGGACAGCGACGGCGGAGATGCCGGCGACGACAGCGATGTGGCAATCAAACGCGAGGCTACAGAAGCCGCTCCTAAGACGGCAAAATTGGCGCCTGTCAAGGCGGCGCCCGCTTTCGATGACGATTCCGATGATTCCATTGACTGGGACTCGGATTCGGAAAGCGAGACGGAGTCCTCGGACGATGAGAACCAATACCAGAACATGCGAGAGCGCTTCCTTAAGCGCACCACCGAGAAGGAGGACAAGGACGACGACAAGAGGAAGGACAAGCGCAAGGAGCAGAAGGTCAAGATCCGTAAGCGCGCCGAGGATGATGAGGACGGCGAGTGGGAGACCGTGGTAAAGGGCCATGTCGTAGAGAAGCCCAAGATGTTCGAGAAGGACGCCGAGATTGATGTGCCCTTGGTGCTGGCCAAGCTAATGGAGATTATGTCGGCGCGTGGCAAGAAGCGCACCGATCGCCGCCTGCAGATCGACCTGCTGTTCGAGCTGAGGGACATATCTGACCAGCATAACCTGGGCACCGCCGTCTCCGTGAAGATCCACTTCAACATTATCTCGGCCATCTTCGACTACAACCAGAAGATCTCCGAACCCATGAAGCTCGAGCACTGGGCTCTGCTGCTAGAGGTGATGCAGAGCATGCTTAAGCTTCTCCTAGCTAATCCGGACATCAACATGAGCGAGAGCGTGGCCGAGGAGCACGAGGAGTACACCGCGGCGCCCTTCTTCGTCCGCGGCTGCCCCCTGGCTGCTGTGGAGCGGCTGGACGATGAGTTCACCAAGCTGCTGAAGGAGTGCGATCCCCACTCGAACGACTACGTGTCGCGGCTAAAGGACGAGGTGAACGTTGTGAAGACCATCGAGCTGGTGCTGCAGTACTTCGAGCGCTCCGGCACCAACAACGAGCGCTGCCGCATCTATCTGCGCAAGATCGAGCATCTCTACTACAAGTTCGATCCGGAGGTGCTGAAAAAGAAGCGCGGCGAGGTGCCTTCCACGACTTCTACCTCTGTGGACGTCATGGACAAGCTGTGCAAGTTCATCTACGCCAAGGACGAGACGGATCGTATTAGGACGCGAGCCATTCTGGCGCACATCTACCACCATGCCATGCACGACAACTGGTTCCAGGCGCGCGATCTCGTGCTGATGTCCCACTTGCAGGACAACATCGATGCCGCTGATCCTGCCACCCGCATCCTGTACAATCGCATGATGGCCAACCTCGGTCTGTGCGCCTTCCGGCAGGAGAATGTAAAGGACGCGCATCACTGTCTTGTCGACCTGATGGTCACTGGCAAGCCCAAGGAGCTGCTCGCCCAGGGACTGCTGCCCCAGCGCCAGCACGAACGGTCCGCCGAGCAGGAGAAGATCGAGAAGCAGCGTCAGATGCCATTCCACATGCACATTAACCTGGAGCTGCTTGAGTGCGTCTACCTGGTGTCAGCCATGCTGCTCGAGATTCCCTATATAGCCGCCCACGAGTTCGACGCCCGCCGTCGTATGATCAGCAAGACGTTCTACCAGCAGTTGCGCTCCTCGGAACGCCAGTCCCTGGTAGGTCCCCCGGAATCGATGCGCGAGCATGTGGTGGCCGCCGCCAAGGCGATGCGTTGCGGCAACTGGCAGGCATGCGCCAACTTCATCGTCAACAAGAAGATGAACACCAAGGTGTGGGATCTATTCTACGAATCGGATCGCGTGCGCGAGATGCTGACCAAGTTCATTAAGGAGGAGTCGCTGCGCACGTACCTCTTCACCTACTCGAACGTCTACACCTCGATCAGCATTCCCTCGCTGGCCCAGATGTACGAGCTGCCCGTGCAGAAGGTGCACTCGATTATCAGCAAGATGATCATCAACGAAGAGCTGATGGCCAGCCTGGACGATCCTAGCGAAACTGTGGTGATGCATCGCTCCGAGCCGTCGCGCCTCCAGGCCCTGGCCATGCAGTTCGTGGACAAGGTCACCAATCTGGTGGACGTCAATGAGAAGGTGTTCGACATGAAGCAGGGCAACTTCTTCCAGCGCGGCAACATGGGCAACCGCGGCGACCGTGGCTACAACCGCAACCAGAACAACCAGGGCGGCAACTGGGGCGGCCAGCGGCGAGAGAGGGGCGGCAACAATCGCAACCGAAACCAGCGTGGTCACCACAAGAACCAACAGCAGCAGCAACAGCAACAAGTCCAGACCATCGACGAGGAGTAGACGTTAGAGCGACCCAACCGCCTACATCCATCCCACAAAACCTCCTCTCCACTTATTAACAGAACAAATTTGTAGCTCTCGGACTATTTAAAATGGAATGGCCATGGACAACTAGGGGGGCTAAGTGCAGTCAGACCTCCGGTTCGGTTGCACGACTGGATCGGAGGTCTGGTTCCAACCGTAATCATCCACTGACCGTTGCCTGTTGCTGTAGCCAAGTCCCAAGTATGAATTTGTTTATGTTAAATGATAAATAATGATAACTACATTTTGTATCAAGTCCAAAACTCAAGAAAAAACCTTAAAAAGATGCGAAATCTGTTTTCTTTTTGTCGGGGGCTATTTTTGTATATAAAAGTTTTGAAAAGGGTTCGATATATGAGGAGTGTGACCAGTCGGAGGCTTTTTCCTAGGTTAAAGCGTTATGGCATTCTAGGCGCAAAAGGCTACGTGCACTTTATTTCGGCGCACTCTTAAATAATCCAAAAAATAATTTGTTAAAATTTCAAAGGAATTATGAATAGCATTGGCAAAGATTGCGATGAACTGAAGAAGCAGTATGACGCCTGCTTCAACAGCTGGTTCTCCGAGCAGTTCCTCAAGGGCCGAACGGATGACTCGGCATGCGCGCCAATTTTCCGGGTTTATCAGGAGTGCGTCAAGGTGAGTTGTAGGGAGTTTCGTCAGCCACATGGTAACGCAGTTATTAACCGAAACTTTGACCCCCAGCGCGCCATGCTGGAACAGAAGATTGACCTGAGCAAGATCGGGGCGGAGTACAGCACGCGTTCAGAGTATGAAGGTGCGAGCAGTGCCGGCGGCAAGCAGCAGGGCAGTAAGAGTTGACCCGTAACGCCGGTCCTCGATGCCTCGACAACTGGCCAGGAACAGGCCCTCGCCAGAAGCCTCACCACCGGCCACGACCAGCGCCGGCACAAGCGAGGGGAAACGGCCTAGGATATCCAGGTGTACCACTACCAGTACCAGAAGCAGCTTTTGTTACGTTCTATGATTCCTATTCAATAACCCAAACCTTATATAAATTTCGTAGTGAATGTGTAGTAGTTATCCATTAAGTTCAAGCTCTCAAATTGTTAGATTGTGCATAAATGCAATTAAAAGTGTTGTATATAATTTAAACAGATTTCTTATTAAGTTTATGTTCATCATGAATCAAGTTTTTCACACATTGTAAATATGTATGTAAAAGGTTTATTTGCTCTTCTTTGTTGTCTCCTTATCTGTCAAGTGTGAATCCCAACCTAGATCCGAGTACTTCCCACTGGGGAAAGAACTTGAGCTGATAATAATAAGCAGAAGAAATCTCTCCTATAAAAAGAAGAACTCTGAGCTTGAACCGACACAAAGCAAAGTAGAGCTTCCAAGTAAACAATCAAGATGCAACTGCTGCCCAACATCCTTGTACTGTTAGCGATGGTCATCTGCGCCGCCTGCACGAACCACGAGGAGTGGGGAGGACACCGACCAAGCGATTACGATCCCAGGCCGTACTCGAGGCCATTTTAAGTCGTCAGGATGTCTCAATACGCGAATTGAGGTCCTGCGATTGCTTGTTGTACTTTTTGAACCAAAATAAAGAAAACATCTAAGTGATTAACGCTGTATTTGATGAAATCAAACTGGGAAACCAATGTCCGAAGTGGGCAAACAATTGGCATTCGCTTCTCACGTTCTTCCTTGAAACATGTATAAATGTTTTCTGGCTTAAAAACTAAGCTAGCTGCCACAACAGTCGAAACCAAAAACGAAACTGATTAAAACTGTTTTTAGTGGAGAAACTGCAGCAGACGACAGTAGAAACTTAAAAACCTACACAACTTTATGTATTAAGATTAGATGGATCTTTGGGCGCCATTCACTTGGCGCCGGTGGTGAACTTGGAGAGCTTTTCCAGTAGGCCAATGTAGGAAGTATGTTCGTGGGCGGTGGCCAGATCCGACAGCTTCTCGGCAAACTCCTGGCTGACACCCTTCTCCTCCAGCAGATTGATCAGCAAGTCGTACAAGTAGCCATCGAGCACGTCACCAGCAACGGCATATACCTTGTCGTTCCACTCTCCCTCGAAGATGGCCATTTCGTCAATGGAGAAGACGTCGTCTGCGATAAGGAAAAATATAAATCACTCTGAGAAAGTAGAAGAGATCCAATGGCTACTCACTGTATTCCCCCTCCTGAGCCTCGCCCTGGAGGAAGGAGCAGGTGAAGGAGAGCGTGGTGCCGCCCTTGATGATGTCCACCTCGAACTGTGGCTTGCTCCTCATCTCGCCCAAGTCCGGCTTGTCGGCATTCGGATTGATCTCCGGCTCGTCCTCGCTGTCAACAGAGTGGTTCACATTGAGGCTGATCACCACCTTCTCCTTGTCCGTCTGCTTGGTCAACTCCACATCGGCGCCGGTCAGCTTCACTGTGAATCCGTCCAAAGTGCTGGGCACCGTCTTGCCCTTCTGTACCTTGCGCTCAGCCACAATCTCCTCCGTGAGGAACTCCACAAGCTCACGCTCGCCTAAGGATAAGAAAAAGGACTCGATTTCAATGTTTTGTTTTCCATTTCGTCACCCACTTTTGAGGTTATGTAACTTGCGGCATGTACCGAATCCTTAAGAGCATTTTTACTGAGATAAAGACTCACATTTGGTGTGCACATTGCAGCCGCACGTGCAGTTGATGCTGGGCTTGTGGACATTTAGGACTGTTACATGATCGGAGGAGCACCCACCGACCACCGGCTTCTTGGACATGTGCCACAGGCTGCGGGTGAAGTCCCGCTTGCCCAGGGCTCCTGCACTAGAGCTGACCAGGCTGGCGAATCGCAAAGTGGCTGTCCTCAGGCTGTTCATCTTGGTTATATAATGCGGTGTTGGTTTTCTTAATAAAATTGAAAAATGTGCAGATCGCCGTCTTCTTAAGAGCCAGTGTGACTGTAGTTTTTTAAAAGCTTAATCCATGTTCCAATTGGAGCTGAACGTCTGCCTATCGATTATCGGTAAAAAGCGCTAGAATAAATTCATTTCAATTGCTGAATCTTTAACAGGTCGTTTTATTTAAATTATTTTAACATAAACCAAAAGAAGCTACCTATCGATCAAGTTACATATGCTTAAATATCAATTCAAGCCTGTCAGCCAAAGGCAAATGTAACTGATGAGGCCTAAGAATCGAAAAATGTGTTTAAAAATAACATCTTGAAAATGTCGATTATAATAAGCTAAAAACCTTAGTTTTTTTTATGGTGCTCGCACATTGAGTGTGAAATGAGTAAATAAATAAATTATTAGAAACCTTCGGTATGTTGATAAATAAATAGAAAAATTGCATATAAGGTAATAATATAATTTGATACTCTAAAATTTCACTTTACCCACTAAACCACTACCCATTCGAGGCACACAATTAATTATGAAAAATTACTTTATTAGATTTCGAATTGCTTATCGGATGTATACAACAATATACACAGTACAAGACATACACAATAATAAAAAACTACACTCCACGTGGGGGTTTTATGGTTCTCCGCAGTTCCTGATCCTCCGAGAAAGGAAGACCCATTCCTTCACAATATTATCATGCATGCATATCAGACTCTCTCTGTTCATATATATATCATTGTTTTTCAACCAAAAGGCATATCATTTCATCATTATAAAATTTGAATAAAATCTATCACAATATGAGAATTTTTTCATTATGTTACTTTAGTTTTTTTGTTTTTTTTTTTTTAAGATTTTAAAAATATTTTTTATGCGTAGCTTTTTTGTACTTAATATTAGCTTTAGAAATTAGGCGTAGACATGCATAGAAAAATATATATTAATTAATTACGTTAAAAATTGCATTTTACACGTTTTAAATAAAAAATTGCCATTGTACATTGTATTTATGCAACTTCTCTTCAGTGGGACGGACAACAGCTTAAATGTAACATACAAATATTTAAAATGCCAAGCTCAAGCTTTCCTATGTTTTCTGTACGCAAAGCTTACACGTTTAGATTTAAGGCCTAAGATTCGACACACGGTTTTCTACTATTTCATAAGGCTTTATGTTTTTGTGGATTTTTCATATTGTATTCTGTTTTGTTTATTTCCGTATTGTGCGTATTTCCATCATGACGATGTGTTGTTGGGCTGCGGTGTCAGTTCATATCGAAACAGCCTCATAGAAGTTTTGTTCGTTCCTTAGTCTAGTTCGAACTGTTAATTACATTCTATATTCAATTCCTTATTGAGCTTATTATGTTAGATACAATTTTACGCTTTTACGTTAGCTTAGCCGCCGAGCATGGAGCCTTTCAAGTCCTCCAAGTCGTCCGTCGATCGCAATCTGTTAGTTCTCTCATCCACAAAAACACACTCGTATATAGAAAAAGTAGTCATTCAGTCTAACAAAATACTTGCAGAACTATTCGATTGAATTTCGAGAGCCGTTCGGATTCGGGTTCGGTATGTATGATATGTGTGTAAATTTGTACAGCTCTACTATTTGCACTTACTGAATACACATATGTATAGATAAAGGGTACAAATAAGGGGCGACATATTCGATTCAGGGCTGCTCAAGAGCCAACGGAACGGGGAATGCTTTGATTAGCTCCAGCTTCGTGGCAGCCCGCGCACTGTGTTGTCAATAAATTTAACTAAATGTATACGAAACTTATAAGAATTTTACATCAAACTAAATATACAATACAGGCTAACGTAAAAAAAGAGGCAACAGGCGTCCTACAACTTCTTCGTCCCCTCAGATGCGTTTCAAACGCATCTGCAATACGCTGTTGTCTCTACTTCATTCGCGGGATCGGGTGGGGGTTCTACTATAACTAACAGCAACATAAACAATGAAAATATGTTTTAGAGTATAGAAATTCGACTAATTTTGCAGGGTGTGGTGCTGCCCTGAATACTAGATGTACGTGCGCTTCACTTTCGTCAGCGTGGACGTCTTGCAGGGCAGCTCCTTTTCCAAATGTTCCGTTGAGTTCTTGCACTCGTGGCTGCGATCCTTTTCCAGATCCAGATTGGGTGTTTTCTGTGTTGTGGTGTAGGGATTAGACCCCATCAAGAGATTGATATCCTTGCCAGTGTTTTGGTGCTTAAATTGTCTGCGGAGAGAAGAGTTTAATAAGTATATCCTTACAGGAATCTATTAATGGGTTAACTCACATTGGCTTGCCGAAATGATTGCGATGACTGTCGTCCATTTGGGCGTGCCTGGCCTTGACTTGAAATAATATTACGCCTACAGCGCCGCCAAGCATGAAAGCAATGACAACTACAGCTGTGAGTAGCATGTTGCTGGGACTGGACGCTTGTCTGATTTCATCCACGCTGGCCGTGGATTTCTGGGGATCTGATGGAGGAGATAATACAAGTTAGAATAACATTTAAAAAATCATTTGTAATAGACTACTAACCGTTCAGATTGGGCATTATATCATCGGGATCCATGGACGTAAGCGTGATCTTGTTAAGACCAAAGTCATCGCCACCCGTTGGCTGCTGTTCCAAGCTTGGCTGGTTGCCCGTCGACGACGCACCCACGTTGGAGTACAAGAGCTTCTGCTCCTCCGTCGGCGGTGGTGCCATAGTAACAAAGCTCATTGTTTCGCTACCTTGTCCGTCGCGTGGAATGTGCGGGCACAGCGAGGCAGCAGCCTTCTTCGTGGTGTTCAGGCTCTGCAGGTAGGTCTTGGTTCCGAACTTGTGCTGACTGGTAGCCAGATTCTTGCACTCGTGTGTCTGCAGATCCCAGGCGCAAATCGGATCCTGCAGGCTCAGGCAGCCCAAGCAATCCACAATCAGGGTGCAGTGATGTAGGGGCACACTGACCAGGCTGCCATCACTGACCACCACCAGCGAGTTCTTCTTGGAGGAGATTACCAACTCCCTGACAGGTGTTCCCAACGGCAGCACTTGCATTTCCGAGATAACCACCGTCTTCAGGCGATCCACCGTCGAGTTTTGGTGCGTGGTCACAATGTTTATAAACTTGGTCACCTTGCCGTCGTCGGTGCCGCTGTAGATCACATCGTAGTAGACCCCGCTCAGCGATTTAATCTGAGGATCCACCGCAATGGCCGTGAGTCGATGGTGCAGGTTCACCTTTGTCATCAGTGGACGTCCATGGGCTGCTGCCACAGAGTCCTCCATCAACGGATGGTTCTTGATAAAGTTCACAGCAATGCTGCTCTGCGTGCGGGAGTCCTCTACGCACTGTCCAGGTCGTGGCTTGGGCACCTGCTCTCGCTCCACCGGTAGCCAATGAGACTGTGAATCCTTTTGCGACTTGAAGTCGCCATCGAAGGCAGCCAGGATATCATCTAGGTTGAAAGCGCACACGGCCGATCCGGGAATGGCATTCACCGAGGTGGTGAAGACGGCATAAACCAGCGACTTGCTTCCGCTCTCAACAACCGGACTAATGGCCTCTGTAAAAGGGGAATGAAAGGAGTTTATTCTAATTCTGGTTCTATCTTCTCATTTAAACTTACGGATTTCGTCAAAGTAAAAGGGAAACTCCCCAGGCACCGAGCAGTTGAGGCGTGCCTTCAGGAAGGAAGTCCAGCTTTTGCCATGGTTGTAGGGTCCGCCCCGGTCGTTCTTGCAGACTCTGGCCACCCGCGAGTAGACGGCCTTACCAAAGTTCATAAACTCCATGGATAGCTCGCGGAAGAAGAACAGCACATAGCCGTTCTTCTCGATGGCTCCGACAAAGTCCGGCTGGTTGAGCTGCTTGAGATCATACTGTTCGGTGCGAAGGTTCTCCCGATAGATGAGGGGATCTCCGCCCGAGAAGTCCGCCACGGTGGCGCTGTACAACTGATCATCGGCGAAGGCATAGGTACTGTTGTGGGCGGGACTGTAAGGGCATAGACCCTGGGCCTCCACATCGCGGCTTACTTCGTAGCGCATGGCGTGGGCTTGACCTGCCTCCTCGGCTGACGTCTCCACCGGGGTGTAATGACGACAGCGCGGCTTGTAGGAATTGGTGCCACAGATGAGCACCTCGCCATTGGCCCTACGCGCAAACACGCGCAGGTAGTTGTGGCAATCCCGATCCTTCTTCCCCTTCAACGTACACAGCTGCTGGTCAGCGTCCGAGCTGTTCCACTCCAGGCGCCCAATCTCCCGTAGGCCGTGCAGGCTCACATTGTAGATGACGTCCCTGCAAAGCGAGATATGGAGAACAATTGAATTAGCACAAGCCGGGAATTAATTCGCTGATGGCGTGTGCCTGCCCAGAATGCCGAAATGGAAGCCAGCCAAGTGCGGTGACCAGAAATAAACGACCAAAGAGCAGCACGTATGATGTGACAGAGAGCTGCTTCGTGCCAGGAACACAGAGAATTATAAACAATGGTGACCGAAATACTAGTAATATTATTAACTATTTTATAAAAAATAAATAGTGGCTGAGCTCCCTTCAAAATTGCTCCAAAAACTCACACAAAGAATGTGTAAAAATGTTTCAGCAATATCTTTAGCTATCCGATATATACCCACAATTTTCATCTACTTTTAGAAGTAGAAGAAGGCCAGCCCCGATCTCAACTGTGTTTAATTATTAATTTAAGTTTAAATCTTTATTTTCCCTCTTACTATCAGTGATAATCTAAATTGACTCTTGCCACAAATTAATTTTAACAAGAGGTAAGGTCTCGACAGACGAACAGGTAAATATTACGCTTAATAAACATGTTTTACGATTTATAAACACAAAATATTTTGCATTGGCGCATTCCAAGCCTTGGCTTTTTATTATTTCTTTATTTGCCATCAGCGTCGTCTCAGCGCTTTTCAAGAGCAACCCGCGCACACAGCGCGCTATTATCTTGGCCGCAGCTGTCCGCATACAATCATACATATCTCAAGGTTGCTGTTTTTGTGCAAATAATTAGAACTTGTATACAATTGTATAATTCTGCTGTGCTTAAAGTGGCTAATTACTGGGGCTGCTAATTTGCTGCTATGTTTGAATATTGTTTATGGCACCACCAAGTCTGGCGGCTTGGAAAATGCGATAGATCGAAAGCTGGTTCGAATTTGTCGGTCCATTTCAGATCTGCGATAACCGACCATTAGTCAAAAGGGGCGTTTGCAAAGTTCTCCTCACACCCAGGGCGTGTGCAATTTTCTTAATGAAATGTTTATTCATAAGCTCTTATCGACACACAATGATGCATTCTAAAAGGCCTCATTGAAACGCTGTATTATTCGCTGACCATAAATATCCGCCAGACGGTGGGGCAGCGTGATAAAATGCTGTGTTACACATGGCGATTTTAATTATATAGGGGCAAGGCTGGTAAAAGCTAAACAAGTTTATCTTGGGGTCTGGTCAATGCCAAATCATTGCAGCTTCCAGGAAAGTGGATGAGAAATGCTGGATTTGCACTTGACGCTAGCGAATAATAGAAACGTAATGCCAATGGCGCGTTAATTATTCCGCGAATCGAACATGTATTTATAAATATTTAAGCGGGATCGTGCCAAGTTTATTGTGCAGCGCACAGGTAGCAAGAAACTCTTTTTATTGGTTTGGGAATCGAAAAAGGTAGCAGAAATACACTCACTTGGCACCAACTAGCACACTTTCATCGTTGTGGTCCAAAATCTTAAAATAGTCCGTTGTGTTGCCAGTAAAATGGGCCAAGACTTTGTCGGGCTCTGCAAAAGAACAAGAAAAGAGAGAGGTAAAGCTAGTTATACAATCCGGGCGGGATTCCTTGTAATTTATTATGGTCTTAAGTCACAATTTTCTGTTTAACTCGCTCCCCAGAGAGGAAACGCTAATTTGCTGCTGGCTTGGCGAAAATTCCGCACGATAAGCAGGGCTTGGAAAAGCAGAGCTTGCCATTGATAAACCAGCAACAAAAAGAGCAAAGAAGGAACAGAACGAATGACACAAATAAACAAATAATTGTTAGATCAGGGAGGGGCTTGGTGTACGTACTCGTTTGCAAATCGGGTCGCACATCGGGCATCCAAGCGTCCACGAGTAGCGGCAAGGTGCAGATCATGAGCTGCAGGATTGTAGATATCGATCCGATCTGCCAGCGGCTGATTAGCCTCCCCGTTGAGCCCATTTTGCTGGCTGTCTGTCGGTGCTTGCAGATGGAAAACAATTACTCCTCCAAGTTCTGATGAATCAGCAGCTCTCCGATCTTGGGCTGCCTGTTTTGTGGCTACTGCTGCTGCTGCTTCGCGTTTGCTGGTGGTGCCACTGCGGCTGGACTGCTGGCTGGCTCTCCAAGCTGGTCTCTCCGACTGGTTTTAATCACTGACGCCTTGCATTGCCATGTCTGATGTCTCCCATTGTCGCCGCCGATAGTTGTGCTGATTACTGGTGTTATTGTCGCTGCTGCTGCTGCTGCTGCTTCGGCATCTGAGTGTCAGCGACAACGACACAATAATAATTTACAGCCACTAGAAACAACTTGTTGGTTTTATTTTAATGCAATTAGCTGGCGCGGCGCTGGCGAAAAGGAAAACGCAAACCTGCAATCGAAGACGGGTTGGGAAAGGTGTGTTACAAATTATTTGGATTCTCAAGTGAATCAGAACGGTGTGACAATTATTTCTACACGGCAATCGAAGTGCACAAAATGTAAGTTTAGCAACAGATTTAAGAGCGTTTATCACGTACGTAGCACGCAGTAATCAAATGTAAATATCACTCTCTAGACCCTGAATATGCGATTCGATTCGAGGCACTAATTTGCGCACTTAAATCATGTATATTTGAAGCGTATCATAAATTTGTTTATTTTATTTGCGGGCTTCCCCTGTGTCCGTGCATCTGCCTTTATTACCGAATCAGATAATTAAATTCCACTTATATAACCGAGTTTTGTGGCGGCTACTTGTGAATTCTGCACACTTTCTTTCCGTCCGTCCAGTTTCTTTCCGGCTTAGCCGTGTTTATGTTGTGTATTTTGTTGAATTTGGGCAGCGGACCGCGAACCGAACGTGGGCTAGACTCGACGAGCACTAAACACAAAACCCAACCGAAATGAGCTCGAAATGCGAATAGCAAACGGCGCAAAGCAACCGCCCACGATTTGAGAGCCACTGCTTGACAAACCCCCGACAGACCGCCCGAGTGTTTTGAGAAGCGCTGAACAATAGCTCTGGTCATTATCCCTAGTTTCTCGCTCTCCGCCTGTCTCTCGTTGCTGGCGCACAGGAAAACCTCCCTTGGTGGGAATGCCTCTGGAACAGGAGCACTTAAATCGAGGGGAAATGTCTTTATCATCGAATCTTCACGCACACTTAACTTCTAGAGCTCGAACTTTGAACTTCTTAAACTAGAATTTTGGGGTTCTGCATGTTTCTTAGATTGAAAACGAGTCAAAAAAACGTATACTGGGGTATCTACAAAAAGCATAGAACACTTTTCCAGTTTAAACAGGAAACCAACATTTAATTTAACAATTTTTATTGCCCATACAATCATGTATTTAATTTCTGCAGACCTAAGGTGCCTTGACGTATTGCTTTGGATATATTTTTTGTTGGCTATAGTGCAAACATTTCCATTTAATTGTTTTTTGGTGAGATAAACAAGGTTTTTCCGGAAATTAAATGCTGGATTTTATATGAGTTCGCTAAAAAACAGACCAGTTTTCTCAATAAATGATATTAAGATAAAAAGTTAGGATTTGGCTCCAAACTTTTGATGCTTAAGAAACCAATACAAAAACCAAACATTATAGAAAACTCTATAGAAACTCACTAAAGATTAAACCCATTGTTTACTATCTCTACGACTACACCTTTTTATTTAACTTTCACAAAGAGGTGATAATGATAAGGATGGCCCGAAAGAGCCATAAAATAAACACCTTAAGGGCTCTCCTGCAGCTAACATCTCAAGAGATCCAGATGTTGATTTGCTGATAGAAACAGAGTTGACTGTAGCCAATCCACTATGTACTCCGCGTCCGCGTCCTGGCTGTGACATGTCGTGTCGTTTCGAGCATGACTCATGGGCCAGGCCAGCCCGGTTTTCCTGCCTTTGTTGGGAATCACGTGCGGTATTTTCCGCCAATTTCCCTCTGAAATCATTTACCTTTCCGCTACTCTAGATTTTCAGGACGTGCCGCGTCCGTCTCCCTCTGACTTTTTATTTCCCCGCGGCGAACACCGGACATAGGAGCATAGGTGTGTTTTCCTCATTCACACACACACGTAATTTCCATGCGGGTTTTCAGGTTTTCGGTTTTTTTTCTCAAGACTTGATAGAGTTTCTCACGCACCCAAAAGTCGGTGGGTTACACATGGACAACTTTTACCTAGTGATCGGATGGGATCTCCGATAAATTGCTTTATTGGCCAATTGAAGGTCGGTGGCAACAGCAACAGCAACGGCAACTACTTGTTGTTTCGCTCAATGAAGTCGGGGAAGTCGGCCAAGCCGGGGATTCGTGGTGGTGGGTATCGTCTTACGTTTACGCTTACGCTTACGTCTCTACTCGAACTCGTACGTTTTCCTAAGCGAAGGTTTTTTCACGGCTCAGCCACCGTCGCCGCCGCCGCCGTCAGAGTTTCGAGTCACAGGTCAAGTGACCTGCGGCCCATCTCTTGGCTGGTCGCATTAATGCCCTCAAATTATAGGGGTTGGATGGATGGATGGCTAGCCTCAAGAACACGTATGAGAAATGCCATAAAAGTGCATAATAAATATTATAAATTACATTTGAATACCCTCTTGAGGGGCACAATTTATCATTCGGTTTTGCGGCTTACTAAAGCGGAGAAATCGGCGAATGACCGCTAAAATAGGTACGACAGTAACTACTCTGAGGTGTTAAGAGGCCAGAAAACCCTCACCAAAAGTAGTCAGTCATTGAAATATGGGAAAAAAGTAATTAACACCTTTTTCGAGGCGCCCTAGTTCTATGACCGAATTGGCTTAGTTTGAAAGTAATTAAAGGTGAAGTGCTGGGCGAGGCAACTTGGAAGTAGAGGTTAAATAAATATACCCAAGCCCAGGTACAAATACTCTTTGAGATAATTTGCTTTTAGTTGTATTCAAAGCTTATGACCTAAATACTGATTTAATACTTATAGTTAAAGCTGAATCCCTAGTTATGTGGTTAATATTATATCCAAACTCTGTTGCAATGTTTAGATATTAACCCAAGAGCATTCGCATTTCGTGGTGCTGAAAAAAGGTCGGCTTTTTCGTAAGTTTTCATTTTTTAGTTGTTGTGTGTGGCGTTCTCATATTTCACAAGCCACACACACTCTCGGGTTCAATGCCAGGAAGTCCGTTCCGCTTCTGACAGCTCCATAAAAATACAGATACAATTATTGCTAGCTGGCCGTCTGGCGTGGTTGCGTTAATGAGCTCAAATTTGAGATCAAGTTACTAGTGTGTGCCACTATTTTCGGAATTCCCTAACCGCTATAGGTTACACCACCCATCCGTCCACCTCTCCTGCCTGATAAGCGGGGCAGTCTGGAGAGCCCGGAGATAACAGCCTCCCATCGCGATAAGGGTGAAAAGTGTGTCACGTTTGACACTTCTACTCCCTGCCATCTTTTGTTATTCTTTTTTGGCCTGTGTGTGGGAAGCCCGCCAAGAACGTGTTAAATCGAGATACGTCTTCTTTTGGTTAGGTGAAAGAGAAGAAAATAAGAAGAGATACAACTAAAACTGGTAGTCTGTCTTTTACAGAATACGTGATCAATCCGAAATTGATTTTAGCGTGTAGTATTAGATACACACCGCTTGCAATCATACGCCCACAGCAGGACGCCCTACGTAGTACAGTGGAGACCCACGCAGGTTACTTTAGCTGCTGAGTTTAGCTGCAAGTTGAATTAGCAACCAGTTACTAAAGACCCTTAATAACCTCGGCTCTTGTTGTAAATTAGTGCATATTGCCCACTTACTATAAGTTTGAGTGCAAAGCCCACGTTATTATTTTAACGAAGTCTCATATTCTGTAAAGCTTTCATTATTACAGCTCTTACTTGGCTTGGGAAAATTTCCCAGACAGGTAGCATGTGAAATTACAACTTTAAACATGTTTTCAGTGAAATTGCATGCTCGAAAGGGGGCAAACATTGAACTTTACAATGTCTCAAAGACTTTTTAATGGCTGAAATGTGACAAGAATACATTAATATTAAATAATGGCATTAAATATTTAAATTTAACAACTTTAAACTTGGTGTTTCGAGTTCGAAAAAGCTGGAATTTTAAAGCTTAGAATGGTTTTATGATTTTTAAATGTGTAAAACTGACTAGAAGAAATTATTATTAAATTTTCACATTTTATATTGACCCTTTACAACTTTATACTTGTTCTCAGGAAAATTAAGTGTTTGAAAGCGGAGATATATTAAAGATGTTTAACGTTTTAAGAGTTCATAAATATATATTGGGTATTTGACTCCTAACGTACTTCTCAGAACGGTTACCTAGAGCCAAGTGCCACTGTATAACCCGTTTTGGGGCCCGTGGGCGTTTTCATTAAGTCGAAACGAGTGGCAACAGGTGGATTCGAGTGGCGTGGAGTGGATACGCCAGTGTTTAAGTTGATGTTGCCTTTTGGAGCCCCACTGGCTGCCTCTGCTGCTGATTGAATGGAGGAGCTTGGAGTTGGACTCCGAACTGATGTAATGGCAATATGCATATTTTGTTTATGAATTTATAATCAATTCTGGCTGGGTTCTGGCTCTGTTTTCCTTTCGCTTATCGCCGACGACGCAGATGCAGCGCTTGGTTCATTGCTCTGTTCTTATTTTCTACTTATCGAAAAAACAATACAAATACAAAATAATCACCGGACTTCCGATGTCTTTGGTGATTCATGTAGAGCAACCAGTTTGCTATACTTTTCAGCTTAAAAAGTCGAAAATAGATGATTCAACTGTTTCGGTTCGTGTTGTGTCTTCTGGACTGTGAAAACTGTAGGTGTTAATATGGCGCGACAAGTTTTTTGGTTCGGCTTTTCATTCACAAAACACACACAAGGCACACACAAAAATGTGGGAGTAACTCCATTTCGGTGGCTATACACTACTTAGTGTTAATCGAAGCACAGACACAAATTTCGGACAGCTTACACTGTTGCGGTGGGGTTAAGTGGGACGCGTTCCACTTTTTCCACACTTGACTTGGGGAAAAACGCACTTGATAGAAGCTTTGGGGGTAGACTGGAAAATCGGGAACGCGCGCCGTGCATGCTGGAATATTTAAATGCAACTCCATTTTGGCTTTACCGTTACAGCTCAGTGGTAAATTGATTAGGCTGCTAATTTATTGAATTCTGTTTTCTTTGGGCATCGAACCCGTTTTACTGTTGCTCCAAAGTCTAAACTAACCACCGCCTCGACTCGCCTCCAGTCTCGCATGAAAAACAAGTCCGATATTCACCTGTAGCTAGCTACGCGTCACTTCTAAGCTGGCCAACAGTCTTTGCCTTATGCTTCTTATTATCCGTCTCTCCTTCGACTCGCTTGCTTGGCCACCGAGTTGGCTTTACCACTTTACCACTTTACCACTTTGGCTGCTGTTTACAGCATTCACACACACACACTCGCACACACGTCGACGATTTATTTTCTTGTATTACTTGTTTCTTATGTTGGCTTGGTTTGTTTATATAGATATGTACGCCTGTGTTGTTGTTGCCGCTGCCGCTGCATGCGCATAAATTAAGGAGCGAGCGAGAGGGGACTAACACACGTCTGTACACAATGAAAACCTGTTTGTTGCTTTTTTATATGTTCCTATGCGTCTCTCTTTGGGTGTGTTGTTGCCTGGACGCGAGAGACACTGTGCGGGGGATCATTTATAAATCACTGTTTCATCCACATTTCAGACACATTATCATAGTTTCTTAATGTTTCACTTTACCAGCTAGTCTTAGACCAACTTCCTGACTCACCAAAACTTATTAAAACATTTAAATAAACGATCAAACTAAGAGCGAAAAACACGGAAAAACACGAAAAATGGCCGTCGATGTGTGTATATCGAAAACATGAATGTGACCAACGGTTAATAATGCTATGATTTGTCAGAAAAAAATAAGATTTTTCCTCCACAAGCTGGTCACACTGCCGATAACAACAACGTAACAGTACCGTAAGTGAACAAAATCGTAACGAAGCAACGCACCTATAACAATCAACTTACCATAAAACACCATGAGTTAATTTTGATAACAAAGGCTGGGCATACTACTGAACAGAACGTTATCAAACAACGTGACGCGATCAAAACGTTTCCTGTGACGTAAGGAAAATGCGCCTCTAAGTGCAACATTGATGTTACTATCGATACTATCGATTATTTTTCAAAAAGGCGATAATCAAGTTTTTAACATCAGTACGGCAGCCCTGCGAGAAAATCACAAAATAAAAAATAAAATGAATGAAGTGCAGCGAAAATAAAGTGCAATAAATTCTCGACTGGGAGAGCTAACAGTGCCATACACCATGGCCACAAAGTAAGTGCAGCAGTGATAAGACTTGATGACAATTAGAACGCCTTTTCTTCGGCGTTCTGCATGTGGGTGTGTGTGGGCGGCGCGCTGTGTATGTGCGGGTATTTTTGTGTTTGTTTTGAGCTGCAGCCTCCGCCCACTCCCACCCCCTTCGCCTACACAACTGATTCACATTCACATACACAGTCAGCGTA
The DNA here is from genome assembly GCA_008042775.1 of Drosophila pectinifera. NCBI lineage: Eukaryota > Metazoa > Arthropoda > Insecta > Diptera > Drosophilidae > Drosophila > Drosophila pectinifera. Next base: position 27,149 of record VNKC01000756.1, read on the forward strand.
GGAAGAAGAAGTAGCCGAGGAAAGTATCGATTGCGATAAGAGCGAAGAAATTGATTAAATGTCAAGAGTTCAACCGGTAAATGCGACCGGTTAATAGAGAAAATTAAAGCTTTCTTTAAAGTTACCTAGAGACCATGATAAAAATAGATAAAGCCAATATATATAAATCAAAAGTTCAAAATAAAATGCCTAATAGGCATATTAATAAAATATGTAATTACATTTCATGAAGTTAAAATATTTAAGATTCTAATAATAATAAAAATAGTTTAAAGATAAATTAAAATTGGCGATCAACTACCTTTGGTTCTAAAAAATAAAAAATAGGCATACACTCTTATATTCAATTTAAAGATAAGGTTGTTATTGAATTTAGAAACTTCTATTTAATATATTAAGAAATATATACATATTTTTTATTAATTAATTAAAAATCGCTATAGATCAGACGAAAGAATATGCTAGCAAAGCAAGATAAAAATCCTGAGCGGGAAGTTATCCCCGAAGATGTGTACGTTTTGTATATGTACTGTTTAGCGCGCAGTATTTCTCCGTAAAGTCCCTAAATTCATTCATTATAATAGTTTAACTGAATTACAGAACATTTATGACTGCTGGCTCTAAGGACAAAGGCCTTTAAGCTTTTTGTACAGATTTTTTAAAAATTCAGTTATCTCACGTAACAACTGTTAATCAATTCTTGGGAACTCCCCGCAGCTGTTTATTTCAACAGCAAACCTAACCATGACGAGCTTTATTTATCCCACATAATGCGGGGACCAGTGAGCAGTGAGCATGATGTAAATTAATTTGAGCCAAGTTAATTGTCACTTCGAAGGCTAGCAACTGGTTTTCGCTAGATCTGTCAATTTAATTATCTACCCTACATCGATCCCTGCTCAATAATGCTTCGCAATTTTGCAGTCATCTTTAAAAAGATCGCAGGTGGAGTAGGTGGACGGACTTGTGTGATTTTTTTGTATCTCCATCTTCCGTTCGTATCGAAACTTGTTTGATATTTAATTAAGCCAGCCTTCGTGCTTAGCTCGGCGTCGAAGCATCACTCGCAAGGTTTAGATAGTTTTTGTTGAGCCATAGACCGGTCATCATGGCTCGGTTCCCTCGTTCGCTTCTGTGCCTGGTGGTGAGTTCCAGAGATTCCCACAAAAAGTGCATAAATTATGGCCAATTATTCTATGTATATTCCAAGCTATTCGCTATTCTCCTGGTTAACTTGGCCACGGCAGCCCCACAGAACTCGCCCACCTTGGTACCACAAATCCGCACCAATGGCTTCCAACTGGAGCCCCTGAACCAGGAGTACTTTCTCAGGTAGTTCCGGTCAATGTCAATCCCCGGTCTGTTTGGACTTTACATAAGGAACTCTATTTCTGACACAGAATTGATCAGCCGGGTGGCGCCATCCGCGAGGAGACCGTGAAACAGAACGAAGCCGGTCATTTGGAGGTCAACGGGGTGCTCAACCAGCACTATGAGAATGGAGCCCATCTGGTGGTCACCTATGAGGCAGGTCCCAATGGTTACGTGGCCAAGTACAGCTATGTTTCCATATTTGGCCATAGAGTTCCTCCGCCATCTCCGCCAACTCAGCCGCCCAGGCCTCAGTTCCTCAGTCCGAATGCCCTAAAATCGACCACCGGATGAGCTCCATAAACTTATAAATTCATTAGATTAATTAATAAAGAATGCTTACTAATTATAGTTTCAATAAAATCGTTAAAAATCAAACATCAACAAAATATATTTTATAAGGAGGGTTAATTCATGTAAAACTCAGCCTAATTAATACACAATGAAATATAGAAAAATGATAAAGCCTACTACCAAATCTATTCATTCATTTGTTAGTTAGAAACTAGTTTTCGCTCATAATAACTGATTTTATTACTGACAATTTATTTCACCTGCATGACCTTTAAAAAATAACAAAAACAAATAAATGTTTGAAAGAATATAAAAGAAAATAAACCCTTGCCAGCCCGTAGAATTGCATAACTAAATAATCGCCAAAAACCTCTTAAGATATTTGGCCAAGATCATAATCTGTTAAATAAAGCCACAAAACCGGCCATTCGGCTGGCTTCTTTGTGTTTATTGACGCTTCCAGTTTAAAACTTGAATCGATCAGTATATTGTTTTGGCTCCGACTTGATTTGGACTGTTAGTCGCCGAGCAGCCTCCGTAGAATCATCATCATCATGTCTGCCAAGTTATTTAGTACTGTGAGTTGTCGAGAGTCCCTTGGATATTTTTAAAGCACTATAAGCTTTAGGTGCTTTTGGTTCTGGTTCTAAATCGGGCAAGTGCGGAGGACACAGCCTCACGTTCCAGCCTCCATGTGCCAAATCTTAACGATAATGGTGTTGTGCTATTGCCATACGATAATAAATATTACCTCAGGTGAATAACATATAATCGAAAAAGTTAATCAGTGATCAAAACGACCAATAAAAATCTTCCAGGCTCGATGTTGATGGAACGTGGCGAGAGGAGACCGTTGAAGAGATTGCTCCGGAGCAGCTGCAGGTGAAGGGACAGCTTGGACAGCAATTTCCGGGTTCCAAGTTCCTGCTGGTCACCTATGAGGCCGGGCCCAATGGCTACGTGGCCAAGTATAGCTTTTCGGGAATAAATAATCAGTTTCTAGGCCTTCCCCCGTCCGCCTTGAAGTCGGCAGCGGGCTAAAAGCAGATTTGGTTATTTGGATGTGTGAAAATTATGGTAACAACTTTAATTTCCAATTAATTTGCTTGCTATGTTAAAAAACAAACACCTAAAAATAAAGTAAGTCCCTATGTAGGGCAGGTTTTCCACCCATTCAGCATCGATTTTTAACAGTAACTTGGATTTTGGAATTGTTAAAGTGGTAAATAGTGAAGAAATTTGCAAAAAAAAAAAACCCTTGGGCATGTTAAGCCGGTTGTAGACTCGTTTTGGCTATGCGAATCTTGCCGAGTTCTATTTTTGGCCTTAAGGCAACGGCCGACAGGTCAACACGGCTAAGTTTTTCAGCATGGTACGTTCTATCAGATGGTGTCGTATCTATGACTTTCTTTAATTTCTTCATGGATAATGCTTCCCAGCCTGGATTACTGTTTGGACATAGTGGCCAAGTATAGTATTGTAAAGGAACATGGCTGGTTCCGATCTATTGAAATCTCTCACTGAATGAAAAAAGTCCCATTTCCTTATGGAATAAGAGAGCTAGAAATTGGAAGACTTAATAAGTTAATTATAATAAAGCATTGAATTATCTTGCTATGCAAGAGAACTAACTTCGAAGTACACATTATAAGATTAAGCTAAGCTTAGCTCTGTAATCGATACAGGTGGCATTGAGTGGTCGCCAGTTCAATGCTTATATTACGTATACCACTCGTAAGCCCGCTCAACCGCAGCGAAGGCGGCGACGCTTTCTAGCAACACTCAGCTGCTCGCGCTCACCTTTGGCGTGAGTGGTATTCTGATCACGCTCAACGCGCTCACCGTTCACAGCTCTCCCATATCACATATTTTAGGTACAACCTACTATATACTTCGTACCATATCATCAGGCAGGCAGCTGGGCCACATCAGACCTCAGACAGTTGGCACTGTGTGGCGGTATTGGCTTGTTGACTTATCAGAATCTGTCGTAGAATGTGATAAGCGGCCGTGGCGATGCAGCTCTAAACGTGAAAGCTCTGTGATACCGGACTCTCTCGTATATTTGTGAACAATGTTTCGGGACTGGCGCAAGTCCACCCCCAAGCGATGGCAGCAGCAGAGGCAGAAGCAACAGAAGCCACTGCTGACCGAAAGGTGGCTACAGTGAAGCCCAGAACTGGACTTATTATCTAGTCTATGTGATTGAAAAGATACTTGAAACAGTTGCTTAGATCTGTGAATATTTTAAGAGTTTCAGTTACGTTTGTAGCTAACTTAACTTATCCCCTTCCCTTACTTATTTACAGGGAGACTATGATCGTGTTCGTCTACGACACCGAGTGTCTGCAGGATGAGGCGGATGATCCCATAGCCGCTGTGCTGTACTTCCACCCCAGTTGGGTGTCCGATACCCAGAAGGTGGCTCTGTGCGGACAGTTGATGGGAACATCGTACTTCCTCAAGGATTGCTTCTTCAAGCCGCGCATTTTGGCCCTGCAGAACGGGAAGTTTGTGCTCAAGGAGTTTGGACGTTTTACCATGGTAAACATTAATCATTTGAACTATTATAATATCTATTTAAATTGGAATTACATTTTTAGGCGGTTGGCACTGATCGGAATATTGGAGATGAGTTGCTTGAACATCGCGCTGAGCTGCTGAGTTCCCTGCTCAAGTTCTTCCACCGTGATCTGCAGACTCTGTACGATCAGTATGCCCTGCCACCCGCATTGAATAGCCGGAATCTCAGCGAGAAGCTCTACCACATCTTTGAGACATATCTTCCGATGTTGCAGCGGAATGGAACTACATTCCAAAATGTGCCCAGGCTTCGCATGCCAAAGGTGAGTGAGTCATTAAGTCAGAAGCTGTGAATTAAGAAGTTGTCTTCAACAGACCGCCAGTCACATCTTCCTTCAGGCCATTCAGACGCTGCAGAGCTGCCAGCAAACTAAGGGGATTTTGGGTGGAGCCATTCTCTATCACAACAAGTAAGCAGAACCCAAATAAAGAGATTCAACTTACTTGTAACTCCCATTTAATCTCTTTCAGAGTGGTGGCCTCCCAACTAAGCGACACGGTGACCAAGCAACTGGTCCTCTCCGATCCCCGCCACATTCGCCCAGCGGCCGAGCAGGTGTCCAGCCAGCACCAGCACGATTTTCACATCCCCAACGGCGTCCAGATGCTCCTGGTGTACATTGAACAGAAGCATTACAGCGAGTTGGCAGGAGAGGCACAGCGTGCCCAAAACTTGCACATGATTTGCACGGCTCAGCTGCCACACAGCGGAATGCCCTTTCAGTATGCCAAGCGGAAGATCAAGCGGGACAAGTCGCTAATCTTTACCCACATACCCGAGGAGGAGCAGGCGCCGGAGCAGGAGCAGCAGCAACAGCAGAAACCGGCTACCGTGGAAATGCCACCGGCTAGACCCAAGGCCATGCGACCCACGCACCTTCCGCTGCGCCTCAAGAGCATGCATAGCAAGGACTTGCCAGAGTCAGGGATCGCATCCATCAACTTCGACGAGACAGACTCCTATCCTGAGTTCATTGGACGCACCAGTGTGTGCAACACGCCGATGACTGAGAACAAAGTTCTGCCCGTTGGCAATGTGATGTCCATTTGCGCCAATCCCGACGATCCCGAGGGCAAGGCCGAGGATGTGCACAACTCCAATGGCAAGGCGCAGTCGCGCCGAAATTCCCTGAAGCTTGACGTGGAGAAGTTCTTTCAGAATATCATCGGCAATCCCAGCAAGCAGATGACTCGCCGCAAATCATCGGCAGATTTGCAGGATGCTCTGCGTGCCATTTCCAAGAAGTTGAACAGCATCACTGGCTTTAAGACAGACGTTAATCGAAATGGCAGTGATGACTCCTCCTCCGGCTCGCCGGATTTCATAGAGAACGACGAGAAGATCACCTCGCGAACCATTAGCGATCCCACCTATCCGGTATTTAACACTAACGGGCAGCAGATCTCGCGCAGCCTGTTCCAGCAGTTCCTCGATCAGTACCGCCGGCTGTGGGGCGCGGCCAGCGAGCAGGCGCATCAGGATGAAGAGCTCGCGGCTCTGGTGGCCGAATTCAAGGAGTTTAACGCCGAGATCCAAAAGCTGGACGAGCATATGCGCCAACAGGCCGCGGAAGCGGCGTCAGAGGCGGCATCGGCCGATCGGAATCTCAACAATTCAGGAGCAGCTAAGACACCGCTGGACAAGCGCTCCATGACGCTGCCTCTGAAGTCAGCGGGAGAAGCCACACTCGGAGAACGTGCCTCCGGTCGCAGTGTACCTGGGGGAGTGCCCCTGACACCCCTGATGGCCAAGCTCTCTGTTCTGGCCCTCAGTGAGACCACACCGATTGAGATACAAACTCCGCTGACCAGCAGCAAGGTCTTTCCACGTCGCAGTTCCCTAAAGTGCGAGGATGCGGTGGATGCTTTGGCCGTTATGTCCACTGCTCCTGCTCTACCGCCATCTTCCGCTCAGGCCGACGGCTTGCAGCGCACAGAGCTCTACATTTGTGGTCAGCAGAACATGACCCTGCTGCTGCTCATGGAGGAGGGCACCTGTCATCAGCAGAAGGTGGTGCAGCAGATGGTGAGTTGATAATTGCTTCTATATTTCATCAAGTAATAATATATATTTCCCTCTCCATAGTTCGACATTTGCGTGGCCAAGTTTCCGCACATGGAATCTCAATTGAATCAGACTCTGAGCGTGAATGTGGAGGGCGACAAGCGGGATGGCAGCGACTATAGCTTCATGTGCGTGGATGCCAAGTGGGATGTGCTACAGCGGAATGGGCCCTGGAATCCCTTAGAGCTGAACATCCTGGAGAGCATGCACTCGATACATTCCAGTGGTCACCATCATCTCACGGATTTGATATTGCGGTGAGTTTGAACTAAATAACAGCCATGTAAGAACTTTGTTGCGAGCGTAACAAGATGAGCTTAGCTGGAAATACTCCACCTTTTATTAATGAGCTCTTCACATTCTAATGCTGACTGGTCTTGCATTCCAGGTCCCACGACTCCGTTTACTATGGCCACAAGAGCGGCCGGACCGAGTTCTTCTACAAGGAGCCCACCCATCAGATCAACGGCATACCACCACCCTCGGATCCCGTGGGGAATGTACAGATGCGAGCCAAGTTGCGTCTGGAACGCGATCATTCCTACATGCTGTTCTAGATCGCTGTCGTATATTATTTAAACATATTGAATACTCGCATGCTTAGCCAAAAAAAAACCAAAAACGTTAATGAGGCGTCTCTTCAGATCGTGCTGAGAGCGCCCGTAAAAAGGCCAACTTAATGCCATCCGCTATTGTTGTTTACGTTGCGATCTCTAGCTCCCACGCGAGTTGTGTGCGTTCCGGAAAATGTTTCCATATCATATACATATATACAAGAGACCGACCAAAGGGTACTCGATTTTAAAGGATTTATACACTTTGACGAATTTTATACGAAATTTACAGAGGAAAACAGAAGTTGTTGAACTTTTCCGATCCCTCTCGCGTGGGATTATATTTGCCTTGTTTTATCCTTTCTCTTGATCGATGTAAAGTACAAAAATGTTTTTATGCTTCGTTTACAATGTCCAGCACTGCACTGTTGTTGTTTAATTTATAAGCTTGTAGTCTATACAATTATTTAAATTATTATTTACGCTTTGCTTACCAAAGAAATTAAGTTGAGGTCGAGCTTTTAATTGTAAATACGATACAAGAATTAGATTCGTTTAGGTGGATTATTAATTTGTAACTAACTTAAACCTTATACACAGATTCTGTTCTGTCCAAACTTACTCTTAGCCGTTCAATTAACTTATCAATTATTATATTATTGTATTACTAAGCGCTTTGTGCCAATTTAAATGCAAATAGAACCGTCGAATGTAAAGGAACTTGAGAGGACGCATGATTTTAAACTATATATACCCGTTTTAGCAGCACTGTAAATTCTGTGCATAATGCTACCTACACATATAGAAGACAAACAACTATTTTGAGAGTTTTTGCGTTGACTTAGCTTAAATATACATACGACATAAATACCTAAAGGACATTATTTATATATATATACATAAATATTCATATATGATACAAAGATCGGTATTGTTTTGTAGATTTTCGAAAAATAAACCGACAACAACGTCGCGTCGCGTCTGTGTTTGAGAAATACTTTCTGAGGTGTTAACTCATCGATGACTAAGGCTGCTGCTAAGGCATTTTCATCACGATCCAAGGAACTCGTCCGTAATACTTGTAATGATAGTAATCGAAGGCCAGCTTGCCCAGGATGAAGAGGATGAGGCTCGCCAGCACTGCGTTCAGCCAGTCAATGGGATGGATCAGTGCTCCGCTATCCACGCTCACATTGCACATGTCCTGGCGACTGAGAGTCAGCACCTTGGCCAGCCGTTGCTCATCCTCCTGCATGTAGGTGCAGGACACATTCCAGGCGTCCCTCACAATGTCCTTGTACTTGGTCAGCAGCTCGCGCAGGCGGCTGCCAAACTTGCAGGTGCAGTGCCAGGGATTCCTGCTGAGCAGCAACAGATTGGCGTTCTCATTGTCATCGAGGGCATTGTCCAGGGCGTAGACGTGCAGCTTCCGCAGATTGTTGCCCCGCAGGTTAAGTAGGCGGAAGTTCTGCAGCCAGTAGGTGTCCTCGAGGTCGTCCACATTGGCCACCCGATTGTTCTCCAACTGAATGTCCACCACGTGGCGGTAGTGGGGGTTGTCACGAAGCGGATTGATGTCGCTGATCTGGTAGGAAGGTTAGATTTAATTAAATAAGATTAGAAAAAACCACTGCTCTTACCATATTATCGTTAATGGTCAAAGTGGTTGTGTTTTCTGGCAAAAAGGCCGGCAGGCGATGGAACTGCAAGTGGGAGCAGTTGACCGTGTATAAGGGAATGTGGGTCTTGGGCAAGATATGATGCATCAGGCAAGTGCAGTTCCTGAGGTCCTCATGGGACTGGCATTGCATTTTCAGCTCCTAACATTACATTTAATTTAAAATTAACCAACATTGTTTATCAATCTTCAAAACTCACCAACTTGTAGTGCATGACGAGCAGCATCTGGCGCTCCTTATACTTGCGATCTGTGCATATGAGCTCATCCCTGTCCACCACCAGTCGCCCCTTCTCCGGCTGCAGCAGCATCCACTTGAAGTTCCGTGTGCAGTTCCAGGGATTCCCCGCCAGATACAGTTGCTCGAAGCTGCGGGGCAGCAACAGAGGCCCATCCAACTGGATGAGCTGATTCCAGCGCAGGTCTAGGACCTTCAGGGGATGCACTCGCTTGAAGGTGCGCGACGAGATGTACGAGAGATTCGTCCACGAAATGTTGATGGTCTGCAGATCGTGCATTTCCGGGAAGTCGAACTTGAACTCTGTGAAGCCGCTGTACTCGATGGTTAGGGATTGGAGACGGGGAAGCTTCTGTAGCTCCTTAAGGGGATTGAAGCCATCGTGTGGCCAGCCGCAGAGGAGCATTTCCAGCGCGGGCTGCTGGCGGATGGGTTTGCTAGGAGGAAAAGAGCAAGGTGATTATGAATTTCAGTTATATTTGTGTTTGTTTAAATATAACCTCGAAAGAGGAGCAGGGTGATACGGATGGTAGCAACCTCGAATTTTCAGTGTCAACGCAATAGAAAATATTCTATTAGATGAAATACACTTAAGTAAAGTCTACGATTTATTGTTTAAATTTTTGTGTTTACATACACATCAGTTGGGTAAATATCTTCTTAAGAGTACTCACGTCAGAGAAGCCAGGTTATTCATACCACCGTAGCACTTCAGGGTTCCGTTCCGGGTCAACCTCGCACAGTTTCCGCCCGCTGCCTCCGGCGCAGACGTCCAGTCATAGCAGCCATGCGTGAAGTCCGGCATCGGAGTAATCTTGGTGGCGCTGATGCTGGTGGTGCTGGCCACCATTGTGGTTGTTGGTACTCCGTGGCCATCATTCTCGTCGGCGGCTTGGCTTAGTCTAAGTAAGAGATAATTGGTGCGTCAATAGGCGGCAGCCGGGCTGTCTCATGATTACCGGCTATTTTTGGACCCCAAAACAGCCCTCAAATTGCTGGTGATAATTCCGTGGCAGTGCCACTCTCGTTTAGGGCCAACTTGATAAGCAGACGTCAGGTAAGACTTAATTGCTTGGTGAAAACACAGATACGAACGGAATACTAAACACAGATACTGACTATTTAATTTGCTCTGTTTTTCTGTTCCCAACAGAGAGTTGTTTCCCGCAGATAACTCTTTAAGAACTTGCTGAAAGTGTGGGTTCTATTTTTCGCAACTCGCACTTAAAAATAGCTCCTGGTTCATGGTCTGGTTTTAGGCACTGCAAACTGCTTATAACTGACTTGGCGTAAACATATATATAGTCACTAATCTGAACGGTAGCCCAACTCCGGGCCGTGTGCCTGCGCAGTATGGAAATCTCTTGTTTACTCCGTCTATATGGCGGTTCTATTAGCGCACGGAGGAGAGCACATCACATGATGCCCACTTAGCACATGGTGAGGTGCTAGATCACAGGTTGACAGACGGACACCGGAGAGAACGCCGAAAATGCCGACACAGAACTTGTTCTAAATAATACTACTTTCTTCTGAGAGAGAGAGGTAGGTCAGTGAATCTTCTTGTTTTTTTCAAGCATAATTTCCACATATAGATTATTTCCCAATAACACTTCCAAAAATAAGCCTCGTAAATACATACATCATCTCTTATTATATCCTCGCGCGTTTTCCAAGGGGTCTAAGTGTGTCTAACCAACAATTAACAAGTTTTCGTGGCACTTCGCTTACGTTCAAGGCGTTAAACTCAACAATACACAGCAAAGTGAAACATTATAACACCGAAAATATTTACTTAATAATACAGGCAAAAAAAATGTGAAATTCGGTAGCAGCTTTGTTTGACTTCAAGTGGTAAAACTTTGTGGGCAGTGACAAATATTTAAATTCGTTTGGTATTGGTGTCGTATGAAGACCGAAATCCTTAGCTGACAGAATCGACACTCTTTCGGCCAATTATCGCCAATTAACATCACAAAATTTATAAGTTAAGCAAAATATACCAGTATTCAGACTTGTATTTCATTATTTTTGCTTAAAAGTTTAACGTGGACTTTGCGTGTTTGAAATGTCAAATTTAAATTGAAACGTTTGCCTCAAAACATTTTTCAGTTGACTTTCGTGACCATCGCGAGCAATTGGTTTGCTATTTTAATTAAAACAATTAAATAGCGTTGAATAAGAACCACTTGCGACATTCTGGGGAATAAATACCCCACGTACTCTGCTTCCACTTAAAAATAAATAGTAAAAAGGCCAAAGAATAATTAAATTTTGGCTTGCCCCCTTCTCACTCGAGCCCTCGAAACCCGTTTATCAATTCCACAACGGAAATAAACCTAAATAAATCTACTTATGAATCCATCACATCAGCGGCTGTCGATCCCATTGACATTTCTTGATGAAAGCTCTAAAGGCAAAAAGGTAAATAGGATCTAGAGGAAAGATGACAAGACAAAATACAGACAGAGAGGGAATATATAGACAAGTGTTACTCCAGATCATAGAGCATTTCGTCGTGTTATATATAAACTTGATAAACAGAACCTTTTTATAGCCTGTCGCCTCCGTTTGGTGTGATAAGAATTTTAAAATTGGGGGCCGAATACCTAACTGATTCCCTTCCTTCACTGCTTGGGGTGAGCGATAAAGGTGGCACCGAGAATCCGGGGCTTTTCATCGCTCTGTTTTGAATGCTGAGGAAGTGGCTGCTACCTTGGCATTTTAAGACCCCTAATTACCACATTTTTGCGCGTGGCTATACTTAAAGATCACAATAATGAAGATGCGAATGTAGTTTAAGAGTTGGAAATTGAATAGAAGCCGAGTTATATACCTGGCACCTATTTAGTCCATTTATTATAACCATAAAACCCAATCAGTTCGGTTTGATTTTGCTGCGGTGATAAGTTACTTTGCCGTCCATATAAAAGGTTCACCACAGACTAACTTTATGGCCCACATATGGCCTAACCCAGAATAGGATTTAGTGGTTTATTAATAAATCAACTAGGCACAGACTACGACGAGTGTTGTAAATGCGGCGCCTGATAACAACCAAAGCTATTACACTGTATTACACACACCGCAGCTTAGTTAATTGTGTCTTTACCTTATGAGGAGCATGATAAATAGGGAAGTATATTTCACAGCACTCCTCGCCATGGCTCACGGTATTCTAGTATATTTTAAATATTTATTTCCAAGACTGATGTTTATCCGAGTGGCTCGATTTTTCATTCAGAATATTCCATTGTCATTGCCGATCGCGCAGGTTGGTAGTAAATATTCGGATCCGAATTGTTTTGGCTTTGCCATTTGCTCTCTATGCTAAATACATAATAAAAACAGAAAAAACAAATTGTTTTTGCGCGCCACGCTGCCTAATCGCTCCACGCATCCGCGTATCTAACCGCGCTGTGCTACTTTTCTCGCGATTGAAGTTCAAATGCGGCGCGAAAGCGAACGTGAACGCGAATCGGTGGCCTCTTCTTCTAGGCATTATTTCTGTGAGATCTCCAGCGTCGAATCAGCTGGCGGCCCGCGAGAGACTCTATAGCTTTATCAATGGCTCTTGCTCTCTTCGCCGCCTTATTTTGGGGGCTCGTTCTGGCGGGAGCAGCTGTTGTTTTCGCTTGGGTGTAAGGCTAATGAGTTACGAGCAGTGTCAGGGTCAAGCCGCGTGGGAGTATCATCTATATATACATATATCTCTATGTGCATTCGAGGTACGGCGAGTGAATCAACGCTCCCACTCACTACCTGGTTCATTGGCATACAAATGGCCTATTAATAATGGTCACACCATTTTGGGCCATCTAATGGCCTCCGTCAGGTGCAGAATAAAAGTAATTAACATCGGTTGCTACGTAGGTACATCGCTAGTATGTATTCTGTATTTTGTACACCGAGTTTACATCAAGTTCTGGGGCTAAACTAAGGGGATATAGTTAACACAAACCGTTCACTAGAGCGTGTGTATGTATATAGTAAGTTTGACTAAAAATTGAGTGCTCTCTATAGTTGGTAACAATGAATATTTGGTGCTCTCGTGCATCTGAGCTCTGAGCTTCTTTGGACCGGTTGAAAATGCATCGACACTGATATATATATATATATATATATGCTATATACACAAATATGCGTATGTTAGAATAAGATATTTCCTATGAAACTTTGTAAGCTTTCGCCGCGAGGCATTGAAGGTACATTTTGCTGCCTGCATCCTGTTGCCTTTACTACCCTAAGTCTTAATCAACATCGCCAGCAGAAGCATCACCTGCCGCAGCATCTCCGTTACTTCCTGCACTGGCATTGTGGATTTTCTCATTGGTCTCGGCCTGCTTTTGACGCTCGTAGTCACGCACATCCTCCAAGGTCATGCCATGCCACTCGTCCAGCCAGGCAAAGGCTTGCCGGTGACCCAGCAGCAGGATTTCGCGTATACCGCGCTGGATAAAGTCTTCCACCTTGGTCTGCAGGCCCCAGACTTCAAAGGTGGCGTGGACCACTTTATAGGAGCACATAATGGGCTTGTCCGTCTCCCTCCAGCCCTCGATAAGTGGTCCGCGATCTGTGGATGGAATTTCAAAAATTATACTACTATCTTATAAATAAATCCATGACTCGTACTTGTCTTTATTGATTTGTAGAACTTGGGATCTTCCTCCTGCTTGTAATGCTTGGGACTGAGGTCATCAAAAGCGATGTCCAAATGATCCACGGTACGGGTCTTCAGCTCCTCCTCTGACAAGTCCAGACACTATTAATTAAAAGTGTTATTAATCACTGTCACAACAGCTTTTAAGACCTTAAGCAATATTTTTACATTCTCTGTGCTGCCATTATTGTCCTCGTACTTTGTTTTGATGAGCACATTTAGCTTGGGAATGAAGGAGCACTGTAAATTGAGGATAATTGGTTAGCGAAGGACGACCGAAATAGAAGCCATACCAATTACCGTGTATTCTAGTAAAGGTTTTTCCGTTCCAGCCAATTACAGACCCAATTACGGCGCATGAAATTATAATGCAGAAATTCGAAAATAAATCAATAAACTGACCATCACTCTCATTAAATATAATTCAGGCGTGTCTAATGGGTTATTTTTGGGCTGGAAGCGCTTAAAATTACACTATTTATGTGTTTGAAAATATCGTAGATAGCCATTTTAGTTCGTATATAATTAAACCTAAAATAAACAAGGCCTTTTTGGCATTTGGAAAATTACAGCTGAAATAGGGGTCTCTCTGATATGATATTTAAACCATCGAACTATAAACAATTCGAAAACATCGATTAAAGATCGGGAAAATTAGTGTCTTTGATCTATTTATAAAATAAACATGATTCCTTCTTTTGAAAATATTCTTGAACTGGCTAGGGGATTTTATTTACTAATTAAGGTCCACTTTTTTAATGGCTGGATAAGGTTAATTCTCACTATTAATATTTCATTTCCTAGATGACTAAAAGCAACAAAAATTGGTTTTTATTTAACTACTTAGTTAGTTAGGGACTATCGACTGTCACAGGATATTAAAAGCCATATGTCTTTGTTAGCTTCTATCGGGCACCGTAAATAAACCAGCTGGTAATAGTAAAACACCTCCATCTGTTTAGGTAAATAAACCAGCTTGTTGCAATGGATCCTGAGCCCAAAAGTCAACGACCCAAAGCCTAAACACGCAAACAGCGATTCCTATGAAGTGCATACAACAAGCTTATCGATATAGTGCACTTGGACAGCATGTAAACCAATTTTATCAGCCGGAAAAGTGTGATGTGAGTTGCGACAGTTGTGTTAGCCAATTGCCGAACGCTGATTTGGAGCTTGGGACTCTGTTCCGGTAATACTGATACCGATGACGTTTACAGGTTCGACAGGTGTGTGGCAAAGGGGCCTTTATCGGCAGACATACCCCCACCATTATGGCGGTCGGTTGGATGATAGCGCGGAATTCCTGCTGGCCCCGTGAAAGAACACATGAATACTGCCATATGGCCGGAAAAAAGCCGGAGAATGAAGCGTAAAGGAATCTCAAACGCCAGAATGCATAATTAAGTGGGTTTAAAAATAGCCTTCTCCTCAGGGGTTGGAATGGATGGGGATGCGCAGAGGCCACTGCACACTGTTTACGGCTCGCTCACCTGTTAGCGTGTAGGGATAGTAGTTCCAGGACTTCTCTATCACGTAGAAGACCCGCGGGCAGATGGCCTGTATCCAGTAGGGCAGCCGGCTGACGTAAATGGGAAGCGAAATGCGAAATCGAGTCTTTAATGAGCTATCCGGAAACTGCGCAGCATCATCTAAGAAGGGGCTCCCCACCTGGACAAGTGAATATGCTTCTCCGTGTACTGGCCCTTGCCGTGGACGGGGTCCTCGCAAGGACGGTTCTCCACCACCTCAACGCCCTCGCCCTCCTCTGACTGTTCCAGACTGTGGCGCGCAATCATATAGAGCTGCCCGATCTTGTACTGTAAAAAGATGACATAAAAGCTTAAAGTAGAGTTTCCTCGTGAGGAGCAAAGAAGGTGGGCACTCACCTCCTCCACAGTTAGCGGCATGCACACGCGATACTCCTTGGTCAACACCATTGCGTCGGTGGAAGCGGTTCGCGTAGGGAATCAAAAATCAAAAGTTACGCAAAGCGGGGCCACACGAGAGGCAACGGAAAACCAACAACAAGTACATTTATAGCGACCGTTGGTGTGACCTGGAAATATCTCACACGGAGGAGCGGTATTTTCTTGAAGATTTGTGTCACTCAGTCAGGGTCACACTGTTAAAACATCGGTACGCTTAGCAATTTCGTCAACTTCTATCGATTGTTTAAAATAACAAAGTTTTACTGCGAATTCTGATTATTCGTTTCTACTCTATCCATCTAGTTGACGATTTCCGTAACTACACTGCATTTTTAATCATTTAGCCGATATTTTCAGCTATCTAGGGGCTGTAACATATATATTTCATTAATTATTGCCGCAAAGATTAAAATCAAAACATGGGGAGAATCGACTGTGTCCAAAACAATCGATGTCTGGCCAGAACCAGAAACAATCAGTGTAGTCGATAGTGCCATCGATTGTAGTCCACCTCTAGCCAATCGCACGTGCATTCTTTCATTTCAAATTTTCTTCCAAAATGTATAGTTGCGATTGCTCGTGTTTTAAGAACTCTAAAAGGTAAGATTATGTTATATTAAGACTCTAAAAATAAGCCGCTTGCCTTCCATGATGTCTATTTAATACCGCCCCAGTCTGAAGAGACGTGTTGATTGGTTTTCAATTCTGATACCCAAAACTCACATGTGCCTTCGCTGTATTTGATGATTAAATTACGAAATACTCATGATGTGTTCTTAATTTGCAGACTGCCATGCGGTAGCAGTGATCATAAACAATGTAATAACCTGGAAAATAAAATCCCTGAATGATGGGACCAATTTTGGATGAATTCTGTTTCCGACACGTGTCCCGACAAAGTAAGGTTAGTTTTGATCGAAATTATTTTCGAATTATTTGCTTCTGTGATGCCAAATATATACCGCCCCAGTCGGAATAACTTTGTCGATTGGTTTTTATACTGATGCTCCCATTAAGCAATCAATATCGAGGGCCTCAGATCGATTTTTACATTAATGATAGTTTTTTAATTTCAGATTCCTTAAAGGGACTCTGCTTCACCTGTGGTTTTAACTAAGAATATGCCGGTTAAATGACGCTTAAATCCAGGATTTTCTCTATAAGGTAAGCATCACACAATGTGTTTTGTATTTTATTAAATTCCTCGAATGATGAAACATTTACCCAGCTCGCTTTGATATTTTATGAAGAAAACTGTTCCATATCCAACGCAATAATATACTGGCTGATTTTATTTTAAACGAAAATTTTATTGTTTTTGGTAGTTTTCATAGATCTAATGAAATCACATTGTGTTTTACTATTTTTAGAGAACGATCTCTGGAGGAATGTGGCATTCTTCAATGGAACCTGGTATAGGTAGGCATTTTTTCTAAACTAAGTATCTTTACTAACTGAATATGATGAACGATTATTATTTGCTACTCTTGAAAAGTTTTGATGACAACCTTCACCTTTTAACTGAAGCATTAATATAAAATGAAAAGTTCAGTCTATAATGTGAGTTTATTATAATAACTGTATTATCTGTTGCCTTTCAGGTTGATGGGCGCCTAGGCATGAAAATAAGAAATCTTGAGCTCCATTTTCAGGTAAATTTATATTAGAATTTGTTTAAAATCACACCCTTAAAATGATGAAACATTTACCCAGCTCGCTTTGATATTTTATGAAGAAAACTGTTCCATATCCAACGCAAAAAATGAATTGCTGATTTAGTTCCTGATCTAACAAAGTTTTCTGTGTTATTTCTCTATACTAATACTATTTTCCTAATTTATTTACAGAAATAATGCGTTAATGCGGTCCCTCCGGAATCATCAGGTAAGTAAATACCATACATTTAATATAAAAATCACTCCCATTAAAATGATGAAACATTTACCCAGCTCGCTTTGATATCTTATGAAGAAAACTGTTCCATATCCAACGCAATAAATGAATTGCTGATTAATTTCTTACAACCATAATTTTAAGACCACTTAAATGTATATTAAAAGGCATATTATTCATATTTACAGACATAATAAGCAGCCAAGTGCCAAGTGTAATAATCTAAGTGGCTAAGCAACTTAGTAAGGTACGTAATTTGAAATTTCTTAAAAAAAAACTTTAATAAATATGATGAACGATTATTATTTGCTACTCTTGAAAAGTTTTGATGACAACTTTCACCTTTGTAACTGAAGCACAAATGTAAAATCATGAGAGAAGCTCTTAAAACATGAATACATTTTAATACTTGTTTCTCTTGCACTTTTCAGAAATATGATCCTAAAGAAATGGTATTATTCATCTGATTTTAAATGCTAATAAGGTAATTATAATATTTTATTATATTTTAAGTCACTAGCATTAAAATGATGAAACATTTACCCAGCTCGCTTTGATATTCTGTGAAGAAAACTGTTCCATATCCAACGCAAAAATGAATTGCTGATTTATACCCGCCAATTAACAGTTTTCTGAGATTATAAATGTTATCCAAAGAAAGATTTTTGTTTTATACTCTTACAGAAGATTTTATCGGCGCTTGACAACTTCTAAATAGCTAAATCGTTCAAAATGGTGAGTTTATACTGCTGAATAATATATAGAAAGTATTTTCTATGATGACCAATAAAGCAATAGACAAGCATATAACCGAATAATCATGTTGAGTTTCACCCGACTGACTTTAGAAAATACTTGAAACTAGGGAATATATTTGAGAACACATTTTAATAGTCTAAATATTCCAGATCCGGCTGGTAGATGTTATACCTCTGGTGCCAAATTAATCATTTTAATTGGTAAGCATTAAAAAATTATAGATTTTCGTATATGCAGTGATGAACACCTTTTTTAAACAGTTATCCCTGTCATAAGAATAATTGATGATAAATTAAGCTGATTGCATATATGAAACCTCATAAATTGTCTATATTTCCCATATCTAATTTCTTTATTTTATTTATAGGTATTCGTTGTTGGTTAATCCCTAATGTCATGGGAGGCTCTGCTTAGAAAAGGTAAGTTGCGAGTAAACAAATCCATCAACTATTCTGCTTCATGATGAACACCTTTATTTAAGAAACAGTTATCCCTGTCATAAGAATAATTGATGATAAAATAAGCTGACAAAATACCAATTTAAAATACATTTTATTTAATGTGCACTGACTTGGCTAACAAGAGATTTATTTACAGGTGTGCTGGCGTAAAGAATGTGAGAGAGTGATGGCTTTCTTGGCAAATAGGTGGGTTTACTTTCTATTTATTTATGTAGTTTCTTTTATGATGTTTTCGTATACCGCCCCAGTCGGAGAAATGATGTCGATTGGTTTTAAATTGCTGATAAATTTAAGTCTAAATTATGTATTCTGCATTTTTAAAATATCTATAACATGTTCATTTATTTCTTGCAGATATCTCGGCTAGAGTCTTTAATATAAGCAAACTGGAGACAAATTGTACATCTAGGGGTGTAAAGGTAGGTTTATAGTCTATATTTAACTTTTCATTATTATTATGATGTTTTTGAATACCGCCCCAGTCGGAGAAATGATGTCGATTGGTTATTATTTGCTGATAATTTACATTTTCAACAAGTATAATTTTTGTCTTGGAGGAATAACTTATTAAGACGTTTATTTCTTATTTCTTGCAGAGTTCTGAATTCAAAGGAATACGAAGAAGAAGGCGCTTAAGTTGCTACCTTTATTTATTTATTTAAAAAAGAGGTACGTCTTTTGTTGATTTCTCTAAAACAAAAAACCTATAATGATGCTTTTGTATACCGCCCCAGTCGGAGAAATGATGTCGATTGGTTAATAATTACTGATAAAATATGTTTTTAAGACTTATGATTTTCTCTTATAGATAATAGCGCATTAAAATCATTATTCTCTTGTAACTTGCAGGTATCGGGAAAACAATTTTGGCTGCTGTCATCTGCCTGAGGTGTGTATACGACTTATTCTTGCATTCTTGACCATTTTTATCTGATGACAAAACCTATAGACAAGCATATAACTGAATTACACGTGTTGCTATCTTTTTATGACTGAATTAACCTAAATTAACTGCAAAATTTATAGTATTTGAAGTATTCTAATCGGTAACAATGTTTTATCTTGCAGGTACTGCCCATGCGGTTTCCAGTTCATAATAAACTGACTTTGCTGGACTAAACAAGGTTAGTAGTGACAATGAGTCATTGTAACGAACACAAGAACAATCTCTATGATGAACACCTTATTTTAACAGTTATCCCTGTCATAAAAACAATTGATGATATAATAAGCTGACCCAATCAATGTGTTTATATGATAGTTCCTAGTTGGATAATTTTATTAATTATCTGAAGTTTTTGCAGATGGAAATATTGCTTAAATGGAACATGGAATTTTGTTGGCAAGGCATAAGGCATAAAGGTAAGCATATTACTTCACCTACCTCATAATCTTAACAATGCATATAGCAGAATTTTCATGTCGATGATACACACGCGACTGATCCGTCATTTAAAGTTCCAAATACGTGATTAATCTTCCCCAAAAACTGCCAGTCTAATTTCAATCTTATCTTTGTTGCAGAGGCACTCGACGAACTGGGGGAAAGACAGACTGATTCTAAAATAAAAGTGATGTAATCATTATTGCTGAATAAAGACACACAGATTTTATTTTAATATAACGTGATATATTTTATTTCATAGACATTCAATCGCTTCAGTTAGCAGGGGATACTTTAATGCTTTCTGCTTTCTTTTTGGCCCAAATCAGCGGGCTCTACATATATAAGAATATTCAATTTGTAAATGTTGAGTCCTATATGTGTGTATATATATATGTAAACATGTAAATATATATACGTTACATATGTATTTGCTTGGCTTTATCCTTGTAAATATACCATATATATATATAATATATCGTTATCGTATGCATATGGATTAGGGGCGGGGGGTTAAACACGTTCAATAAACCCAATTGCTTGTTGCACAACAAAATCAAATCGTCTACCATATACCCGGAGGCTCTCATGGCCTGCAACCGATGCTTACTTTAGATCTTCTCGACTCGGAAGGTTCTGATCTCGAGAGTGTGGGGTTGGTTGCGTGCGGATTTGCACACTGAAACATTTAATGGAAAGCACAACTATATAATGCCTTCTGTAGTATTGTTTATAGATCGCTAGAGTTTCTAGTTAAGATATCATCGATATAAAAGGTTCATTGCTACCAGACAACACTTATAAAGGTTATTCCAATTATTTGATTTGCTCCTTTACATCGTTACAAACTATATATAGAGTAGCTCTCTAACCAAATGAGGTGTGTGCTCCCCGCTTTGGACTGGGACAACTAAGGCCAAATACAGTCAATTTTTAACATCAATGACGATTTATATCGAACTGAAGTGTGATTTAGAGTGCGAGAGGGGGCGTTACAATTAGGTATCAATTCCATGCGGGAGTCTGAATGGTAGGTATAGGGCTGAGGATGAGTCTGAATCAAATGTCTTGCTACTTTCTTCTTTTCTTTCTTAATCACTTTCCTCCTTTCTTCACATAATGTTTTGGGGTTTTGTTTATTACAATTACTCAATAGGTGTTTTTCAAAAAAACAATAAGGAATCAACAATATTCATAAAATGTATCATTATAGAATATATGGTAAATGTAAGTCTAAAAACTACATATAATTTGCGTATAAGTCTAGGTTGGTATGAAATAAATAAGTTTCGCATGCGTGTTGTGTTGAATAATGGAAGGAGGATATCCAGGCTTAGTGGCCGATGTGCTTCTTGATCAGCGCCTGCAGCAGCCGCACCTTGGCCTTCTTCTCCTTGTACTGGGCGTATGTTTCCGTCTCCAACGACCGGCGGTCCTGCTTCAGCATCTTGCGACCGTTCTGCTCCTCGAACAGCGACTCGTACTCCCGAATGGTGGCCTTCAGCAGGGCCTTCTCGTCGCGAGTGCGATCCAATTGCTCCCACAGTTGGTCCAGACTCAGTGAAGAGATGTTCTCGCTGGCCGCCGCCGACTCCAAGGGCGAGGCAGCCACTCCAACCGCCGGGCCTGTCAATGTGGTGGTGGTGGTCGTTGACTCATCGGAGGAGGCGTTCTGGGTAAGAGTATTTGGCGCATTCGAGTCGCTGGGCGAGTTGGTAGTCTCGGTGCTGTTGTTTGATGAATACTGCAGCGGTGTGGAAGTGGCCTCGAACACCATAGCTTCGTGCTCCAGGATCGTGGGCAGCTCCGGCACCCCTGTGCCCGCGCCGAACATCACGGTGCGCGACACCAAGCGCTTCAGCTGCCGGTAGCGATCGTAGAGTGGCCGGGCAGCGTCGCGCTCCTCTTTAGTGATGGGATGGCCGTAGAGACTCTCAAAGTAGAGCAGTCCATGCTGCACGGCACTCTTCTCCTGCACCAGCTGGTCGGCATTCAGATCCTCCAGCTGCTCGGAGCGATGGGCATTCATGCGCTTCTCGTTGAGGTTCTGCAAAGGGTAAACGAGAGATAAGTAAATTGTTAGTAATAGATGCAGGAATGCAAAATCATGCCTTGGAGGCAGTTGACTCAGGGAAGTTCCTATCGTATATATTCCTATATGTTCCTATCTTTCGACTTTCTTATATGGTAAAAGCTGGATCGATACATTATGATAAAAAGCCCACAATCAAAGCCACAGAAGCTCCACAAAAATGTGCTGATAAAGACCCCACGCATCGGTAAACAACAATTAATCAGCGTCTTGGGTATTACTCGCAATTTGATTTGTTTATGATTCGGCCATGGCAATGACAGGCCGCGACAACGGCAGACTTTGCCGAAGATGCCAGAACCCGGGAACAGAAATAGAAACAAGTGCGGAATATATAACCGTATTGTAAACAAATAATAATACCAGTGCAATGCATACCTTACATTATAGCAATAATGTATGGCTTGGCACTTGGATGGCTGCTTTCCCTCTTTGGCCATTTCCCATTTCCACATACAGCAAGGGAAAAAATCATTTCGCGCACACTTTGTTTCTTGGCAGAAATTCAATTTCAATTTCGAGTGGATTCCTTCTGGGCCGCCGGCTGAGTGTTTGTCTGCGGCGTTTGTCTATGACCAATGTGTCATTAATTTGTCAATATATAGAGGAGGCCGGTCTAGAAGCCATAAATACATACGGCATTTGTGTATATAAATAAAAACCTCATTATATGCGCCCAATTTGGAATGTGGGAACTGATTCCTTTTGGACATTAGCCGCGGAAGCCATGAAAGTCACTACGAAATAATTATGTAATTGATTTTTGCTGATTGATGATGCTAGGAAAAATGTCTTGAGCTGTTTTTAATACTAATAATTATAAATAAGGGAAAAGTACTGTACACCCTAAAACCCATTATTTCCATACAAAAGCTCCCTAAAAACGTCGCAGCTCCGCAAATTTGTTTTCGTAAACAAAATATATGTTTACCGAGTGCTGCCTCTTTTGACAGTGGGACAAGATCAAAGTTATTGCCAAATTGCGGCTGTCGCGGCCATCATCCCATTGTATACTACATTATATCCACAGATATCCCCTCTCTATAGTATACACACCCGCGATCTGGCTCTGACGTCTGCGCTCCACTTGCTAATTGTCTCGTGATTTAGCTCTGAGCTTGCCAAAAAAGTTGAGGGGAATTTGTATATCTATTACCTGCTCGATTTCAGCGAGGGTGGCCTTCATGCGCTCCAGCTTCTTGGCCACCTCCTGGCCAGCAATGCCACCTGCGCCGCAGCTGCCCACTTTGAGGCCCAGAGCTGCGATGGGATCAGTCTTGAGCTCGTGCCGTTCCTTGCGCAGCTTGCTCAACTCCGCCAGGGCATTCTTCATGTACTTGTCGTTCAGTCGCTCCGCCTGCGATGGTCTGTAGCCGAGTCGCTGCTCCAACGACTCCTCTAGCTGTACCAGCTTCTTCTTGAGCACCGTCACGCGGCGATTGATGGTCTTTAGGCGCTCGTCGGGCGTCTGGAAAGCAACCATCATGGCGGGCAGCACCTGCTGCATCACGTCCCGGGTGCGCATATTCTCCAGCGAGCTAAAGGCCCGCACTGCATCCATTGGCTCCATGTCCATGTCACTGATGTCCGCGTGAAGCTGAACTGTGGCCGCCTGCTTCGGCAGCTGCTGGGGATACGGCATGGCCTTGGCAAGCTGAGCGGCGGCATCGAGGTTACCGCCGATGTGAGGGCGAGAGTGGGCGTAGCGGCGGCTCAAGATGGGAGCCGGCTCGTCTCCGCGCTCCCAGGGTAGGGATTCCTGGGCGGATGTGAGGTCCAGGCTCTGCTGCTGCCGCTGGGGCTTGGCCTTGATGGGCGCCGGGGCGGCGTTGGAAGTGGGCGTGCTGTCGTCGCTGCCCGCCGAGGAGCTGGTGGTGGGCGTGGGTGAGATGCTGGCGCTCCTCTTGGTCTGCAGCTCCTTCTGCTGCTGATGGAAGTCTATCAAATTGTTGTCGTTGTGGTCCTGCTGCTGCTGCTGCTGTTTCCTGCTGCTGATGAAACCTCGGCGTTCGTACTTCAGGGCCGACAGATCGTACTTGTAGGCACTCTGCTCGTCCCGCCGCGAAGGCAGGTACTTGGAGCCGCTGCCTCCGCCACCGCTACCTTTCTTGGCCACTCCGGACTTGCGCACCGGCGGCTGGCGGGACTTGCAGAAGCGCTCGCTGCTGCGACGCCTCTCGTGCTCGCACTCGGAGTCATCGCTGGTCTCCTTGGCCAGCGGCTGACGCGCTGGGCTGGTTTCCAGCCGCGGACGCTCCTTGGCCGCTTCTCCAGCCGGCAAGTTGGCCAGGGAGGCATTATTCTCGCCCAGCTCCGAGGCCTCTTCCTGTTCCCGCTCGAACTCCTGGCGGTAGCTGGCATAGCTGGCCGTGCGTTTAAAGTCCTCGGAGGACACGCGACGGATGACATCGCACTGGGCCTCCAGGATATGGGCGGCGACAGCTGTCTGGCAGCCAGTGGCGGTGGTGGCCACAATGGCCGCCGGCCCACCCTCGGTGAGCAGCTCCTCGCTGTTGCTGCGCTGCAGCTTGCGATCCTGGCCAAAGGCCGAGCTGCTGTCCAGACGCTCCTTGCGCTTCCGCGACGACTTCTGCCATTCCAGTGCCGGATGGATGATCTCGGGCAAGTAGGTGGAGCTAAAGCCGCTGTTTACGTGGCTCTTCAGGCCCTCCCCAGTGCCCGCCAGTGCTGGCATGGGCTTCTCCGGGCTCCGAATCGCCTCATTGCGGGCTGCAGCGGCTGCGGCGGACGACGAGGATGAGGAGGATGACGAGGCTGCGCTGCCGCACGAGGCCGTCGACGATGATGAACCAGTGAGACGACTCAGGTCGTCTTCGTTCAGCCCAGTTGTGGGATGGCGCATGCCGCACTGGAGGAGATAGGGAGAAAAGTAAGGGAAAACGTGAGAATCGCTGTGAGATAATGAGAAAATTCAATCGGCGGTGCCGTGACAAGCTTGTATCTAAAGTTATACAAAATTAAACCCATCGAGAAATGTCATTTGCCGCCTGCAATTAAGTGGGCCAATAAGTGCCGAGTGCTCAACGTGTCGTATGAGTAATATTCCATTCATTACATTTATTTGTGCCATGTCATGACCCATCATCACAGTCTGGAGGCACTTCAGACATGGTTCAACGAAGTCTCTGGCTTACATAAGGCCTAAACACAGCCCTGATAAATAATTAAAGCCAGTTGCTAGGCCAAGTCAGCTTTAAAGGTAATAATAATATTTGAAGAGCTTAAGTCACTTCTGTATCGTATAATCACATGATGAAATTATAGATACTATTTGATAAACTAATGAAATATATAGGCAAGCACTAAAAGGGAATTGAAATTTAATGAATTTATCAAATTATTAAGTTATATAATCTATACATGACGTGTTTAAGATCGTATGGTGAAATACTGGATAAGTTGCAATTTAATAAATTATCGAATTAAGTTTATCTTTTATATAATTGAGTAATTTACGACTTTAAAATATTCCTTGCTGTTGAGCAAGACTCTTTAATCTTCATCTTAATAGGGAGAGAAAATTATCTTTGGAAAACTAATTGTGCAATTTAAGATAAGATAAGATAGGCTAAGATGGAGATATTTTACTATATTATTATATGCATATTATTCCCTTAAAACTATTTAATATTTACCAGAAAATAAGTAATAAGTCGGGGCGCCATTTCGCTTTGGCTAATCTCTAATTTAATCAGTCTAACTAGATTTATTATCACAATGAATTCACTTCAGTTCACTCTCTGGTTGCTGTCGATCACAGAAGCTTGATTTGAATAGACGTTTTTGTTGGACAAATAAAAGTGTCACCGCCTTAAATCTCGCCTAATAAATTTCAATAAACATTAATTGAAATTTTCTTTTTCACATTTGCCGTTTTCTCAAGTGCTTTTGGCTTTTCTCTTTATTTTTTTTAGAACGTCAGTTCCAGCAGTTCACATGTTTTGGGATCTTGATTATTTTTACAAGATTTCTGCCCCGCTTGGCACGATAATTAATTATTTTGAATTGTTTTTGCTTTTTCGAGGCTCTTCCGCTTGATTTTGTGGCTTTTCCTCGGACACAGCCGAGCAAAAAGTTTGTGGAGGAGGAGAGAACACTGGCGTTGCTTTCTTTGGGCGCACCGAATCACTATTAAACCCATTTCTGCTCCGACCTCGCAAATTATATAGAGAATTATGTGCGGGAAAACGAGAGCGAGCGAGCGGGAGAGGGAGAGCGCGCCTGCGCGATAGAGAATTCCCGATCGATCGGCGAGAGGCAGCGCGGGCTCTCCGCGAAAAAGGTGCGAAAAAGCTTCGGTAAACAAGAGTTCGGATTGCCCCCACAATCACACACAATCACACACAAAAGTCCAGGCCTGGAGACACTTACACTCTATTGCCCTTATCGCAGGGGGATATGGTAGTACCCTGTATCTATATAATCGGTGGCGCGCAGACAGAGTGTGATATTTGCCGGAAAGGTGCGACGAGCGTTTTAAAAATAAATCTGGCCCGCAAATTAACGGCAAGCCGTAGACTTTATGGCCATATTAATACGGCGAATTAATTTATGCACTTGTTTTCGGCCCCCGCGAATGCGATTCGCACCCCAAGCGCAGGGGATCAGCGAAGATCATTTTTGGAAACCGAGGCCAAAGACAGGTAACAGGCAACAGGCAACAGGTAACAGTTAACGGGAAGCAAAAACAGAAATATCCACAGGCAATAAATACGCAAAAATTCAAGTGCAATGTCACGATGCGTGTAAAAATAACAATTAAAACGGCGACAGAGGAGAGCTCCCCTCTCGAGCGTCGAACGGCGAACGGCGACCGGCGAACATGTAGCTCTGAGTCACTTTCTCTAGGTTAACCGAGTATCGGAGCATCTCCGGTCAACTGCCTGCCCCGATCTGGGATCGCAAACGAGACGTACTAATTAAGGCGCACGCGCCCTACGGTGACGTCAATCGGCGACGTGATCGAGAACAGCAAGAAAAGCGGAGTATATATATGAATTAACACACATTTACTGGCAGAAATCCTTCAATTTAAATTATATCTGGAGAATGTGCTCTTATTTGAACAATTTATCGTTGAAAAGCAAAACATTTGCTCATTTGTATATGTAAAAGTCAAGATTATCATTTTCTGTAATTTAAACACTACAAAATACCAAGTAATAAATAAATCACCGTTTAAATTCAGAAAGATCTCTACTATAATATTTTCGTACTTAAATATGAAAAAATTATAAAACAAAAATACAAATAAAGCGTATAAAATGGTATAAAAAACAACGTTCTCTTGAGTTTCCTTGAGATTATTGCGCAGTTTCCACACACGAGCAAAAATTCCATCATTGAATTAGGAAAACATTTGATAAATCTGTTGACATTGCTAAACGTACTATTTAAGATATTTGCAGTATTTATCTACGATTTTCCCACTCGAAAACATAACATAACCATAGCTAGAGCTCCTTAAATGTCACCCTTTTTCATTTAGACATTTCAAAAGAAAATTCCTCCTCATTAATAGTTTAACTGAAGAAAGAAGGCGCGTGCAAAGCATTTCCAATAGGCATACCTCCTTAAGTCCAGTCTTTGGCTTTATCAAATTAATTAGACTTCAACGGAAAGGGGCATTTGTTTTGGGGATTTTCGTTTGCAGACAGATAGCGACACTCGAAAGCCTTTTTATAATGGATAATGAATGGACTTCAACTCGGTACGTGTCGGTTATGTTGACTTACGAATCAATAGAAGTCGGACCACCTTTCAATGGGTAAAAGCTATATATGGACCCATTAATTATAAACACATTGCCGTGTATTGATTATATAAGGGAGAAGGAGCTGAAATAGCACAATTTACTCATCGAATCGAAGCAAATATTATCTCTGGATCGTCATTGTGATTCCTTCCACGTTACCCAGAATTGTTTATGCAATAAAAGACCACGATAATTGTTTACACAGAGGCAGGCCGCCATCGCCACTGAAGTGCATGACTCAAAAAGCTCCGACAAAGGTCGGTCTGGATAACATCCATGGAACTCAATCCCCGCCAGCACCACACAAGCAGCGCGGCATAGTGGCTGACACGACTCGACAAATGAATTGGCATTTATTCGAATTTCGCTTTCAGTTTTATAGTTTTTCCAGATAAAGATTGTGGACACAAGCAGAGCAGGTGGTGGCGGTGACAGTTTCCCACCTTCCCCATATACTATGACTTCTCGATAAGATTCCCCCTCGTCATGAACTATTTGTTTACGGACACATCAGACGATTAAGGTTTAAGTGGTTTCGGAACCAGAACAAGAAAACAACGAATTTTACGAGAGTTCTTAGATTGGCAAAGGAGGTCTGTGTGTATGCACATGTTTCTGCAATTATTATTCAAGTAAACATGCATAGTTCACGAAAATGTATACATGATCTATAAAGATACACTTAATAGGTGGATTTCGTGCTACTAATTAAAGCTACAACTATAAACTTAATAGCTATCGGATATATTACCAAGCCCAACATCCACCTTAAAGTAATTTAACTCTAAAAAAGGCTCAATTAGCCAGAAAATTATAAGTTGACCGCACTGGTGAGTTGTTTATATTCTGTGTATAATATGTGGAATTTGCTGACCCGTGAATCATTGCTTTGAGCACCACTGGTTAAAAATTGTGTATAATATAGTTATAGTTGCTCGCTTTATAAAAACTGAAATTCGCTTTACTGTACTTAATTTCCTTTGTAAACTTTTAATGAAAAGTAAACTTTTAAGCCAGCTACTTGGACTTAAACGCTTTTAAAGCTGCAAGAAAAGCTGAGTTTAATGTGAAAACTTTGTGACAATGCTTCAAAGAGCTCCACCGCCCCAGGAAACTCCTATATTTCATAATCCTCCAGCTTATGGCCAGAGTAAAGAAGGTCGCTCCACGCCACAGCACACACCTCTTAAAGAGCCACGCGCTGAAATCAATATGTTTACCGACGACGAGAAAAAGGCACGAAAACAAAGTCATGGGTACAATAGCACATCGGATTTATGGGGCTTTGTTGTCCGGCGCGCTCTGAACAACAACAAAGCCACGGCAGACGCAAGTAACCAGCATCGCACGGTGATGCTAAAATTGGACCACGCGGCGTATACGCGATGCCGGTGGGTGAGATGTGCGATGTCGACGCGAGATTTCGGGCATTTTAACAGGCCCGTGTGAATTCCTAGGCGGCCGACGATTACCGCTGTACTTTAAGCGGCTGCAAATATGGAGGAGGCATTTTCACCGGCTGATAAGTCGGATTTACCTGGTAACCAGGGGCTAAAATATCGTCCAAATCAACATCTGACGCAGACTGCCCAGCGCCGGTTTAAACCGGTGGCGAACTGGTTAATTGCAGGTCTACACCCAAGAAAATAATACTGCTCTCCGCCGACTCCCATTCGGAGTAAACAGTTTTAGCCCAATTGTATCGGCCTTTTCGGATTCGCGAGGGTCGGGGCGATAAAAGCCATTTCTCGGTGTTGACATTTCATCAATGTGAGTGCGTCGGATATTCGGTAGCCGGAATAATCGTAAACAAAGCTATTGTAATTGTTTACCATGTTTTGGGTCATTCGTAAGGAACTGTCTATTAACTTGATGGCTTTTAGCAATTGATTTGTATCAGTACTTGAGTTATATAAGTATCACGAGGTAACCGGTATCTAGATTGTAATGTCCTCAAAACAGATAAGCGAGTGGAAGGTTGTCTGAAGTAATTTGATTAGGAAACTCTATTTTTAGGTCATTTTGGAATACCTTTTAGAGAAGTTGCAGTTGTAGCTTTATTAATAACATTATTATATGGTATTACTGCTTCCAAGAACAGATTTTTACAAGCACTTGACTCTATGAGTATTACGATTAAGTGGTATTACTTTGTTTATTTGCTTTCTCCGAAAGATAAGTAAGAAAAGCCAGAACAATATAATTTTAGAGACTGAAACTAATGCCAAGCGTATTAGAAGACTCTTAACTTTGTTATTAAATAACAAATTAGTTACACTATTATGTCAAGGTATTACCATGAATGAAAATGTTGTTTCATTTATTCATAGAGGTGTGTCTCGCACTTTCCCATGTTATCGCTCCTATTATGCACTGGCACATAACTAATAATAGCTCTTAGTTAAGGTAAAACAGGCCCAGCTGCTAATTGGTACTTATTCGCAGCTGCGAGTGCCGTTTTTATGAGTTGTCGGTGAGTCATTGCCTTTAGTTAGTGCATTTTTAAAGCCCATCGATCGAAGACAAGGTCGGAAAAATCCCATTAAAGTCCCATTGTGGAATGGCACTTTGAGTTCCCATTTTTTAAGAGTGATATTCACGCTGCACGCCGTTGACAGCACGTTCAGTGTGGATATGTTGGGGCTCGCTTAATTGAACGACAATTAATCACTACCTGCGATTAGATAAGAAAGCGATTCGCATAGGAACCCAGATAGCGGGCTTAATTTATGTACTGCCGCTGGAATTTCAAGAAGCCATCTCAAGTGGCCCGGACATGATGATGGGTTGTGCCCGTAAACCGGGCCATATTCTGGCCGAACTAATTTCTATTTCCTCTATATGATTCTATTTCGGGAAATCGAAACTTTCTACTGCGAATACCGCATCAATCACTGCTAGCCATGTAGCTATATCGACTAAACAAAGTGACTATCTTGACGGAAAGCCCCCTTTTTTCGTTATTGAAATCAGTTAATGTCAGTCACGTGCTCCTTACAATTCCCCTGATTGCGCAACGTCCAAAAGAATTGGATACTCGCCTTGGAGGAGGGACTGCCTCCCTAACGAGTTATGGGGAAATGCCAATGGAATATTACCAAGCCCCGAAAGCAAAATGCAAATGCGAGGCAGCCAAAATTTTAATGAAGCGCGACTGGAACAACATACAAACTTGGAGAAAAAAGCTAGCAAAAATGTGGGCAGAAGGAATGGAAGGAAAGGTAAATAGAAATAGAGGAAAGGCACAAGTAAATTAGAGTAAATTATGACTAATGAGGAAGTGGAAAATGCACGAAAAGATTCCAGAAATAAACTGGGCTAATGGTGAGAGAATCACATAAAAGGCTGGAAGTGCACTCTGTCGAAGTACTGCGCATTCTTAGACCTTTTGTTGAAGTTACTGATCCCTTTATAAGTTTGTAGGTAGTAAATAAAGGGAAATGAATAATAATTAAGCATTTAAGTAAGGCGGAAATCAATCATATAAATATTAACTAAATAAGCAAGAATATTTCCTTTGTGATAACTGAGTCTCTCAAGCTTAGCGGCACGGAATGCGGCACCTTGATACAGGCCACAAAACCATCTGACATTAATCAATGAAAAATAGTGGCTCCTAGTTTAAAGCCTGGCCAGCAGGCATTACCTTTTCCCATATGAAATATCAGGAAATGCACCTTAGACTCTGACTGAGGTTAAAGTACAATTTCTCTCATCTTTCCCTCGTGCAGTCCGTGACGTAATTACTTTATTGGTGGTCACTTGATCGGCTTCTGTTGTTGTTTTTCCCCGGTTGTGTCAATTAATTGACAAATTCCCAATTCCGTTTTCTGCTGCTCCTCCTTTGTGGAGGAGCCTGCCTCCCCGCCCATTTATTTATATTTTTTTCGCCCGCTTTCGTTAGCATCAATCAATTTCAATTGATGAAGGCATCATCTCGAGTCCAGTTAAAAAACCTCCAGCCAGCAATCAGAAATTTCTTTTCCAGTTTCGTGAACTTTGGCAAGTCGGTTATAAATATAATAAAGAGCAACGCGGACTGAGCAAAGGAGGATGTATCGGCGCAATATCTGCCAGTATTTACGAGCCCTGTTCAACGTGAACAGGTTTTGCTTAATTAATTTATTCTCTCCGGTTTCATTTTAATTTAAAGCACTTAAGTTTGTGTGTGACAAGGCATCTCGTATTCTTTGAATATATAGTTTGCAGTCGCCGGTGTCACATCACGGCCTGGTCCCAGCCAGACTCTCTGGCCAGATGACCGCATGACCACTAACGGGCCCAGCCAGTCACGAGACCCGCCAGTGAGGAACGACCCTGGGCAGATGCATCTAATGGATACACCAGGTCCCGCTTATACAATCGCCTCGCGGCCAAATGACTCGCGCTTTTTGTTAATGAATGATCTCTCGCGAGATCATGTGGCTTCCAGTGCGTACCCAATGCTTGTGGAGGAAACTTAACAAGTAATTGAGTGAAGCAGGTCAGTGACACTCTTTTCTTTGAAGCATAAAAAGTACAATTTCAATTTGTCAAGAAAGTTGCGCTTCTACCTATATTTTAGATTAATAAATCAATAAAATAACAAAGGTTTTTAAAGTGCAAATACTAACATAAATTCAAGATGTTACATTTGTATCTCAGCTAAAATATTGATAGTTTCATTCAAGAGCTGACAAATATAAAGGTCTTAAATATTTTTAAGGAATATATCTCAATGAGGTGATAAAAAACCTTTTTTCTTTCCTTAACTAAGCTTTTTACTGATATAAATTAATAATTTATTGTTTGTCAGCAAAATCATTAAAGTAGAAAAATAAAAACTGACTTGAAGCCGTCCATACATCAAACAAGGTTATTTTGCAAGTATATAATAAATTATTCATACTTTTCCCCACACAAAATCTATTTTAAAAGATAAAGAAAGAAAGGGAATAAAGGGAAGAATTATTAATATCTCTATTATTTTACTCTTTGTTCTTCCACTTATAGGTTCCCCATATTTCCCCCCTCACATGATGAAATTCTGTCTGTCTGGTCAAACACAGTGATCTCTGCGATGATAATAAAATCTGTTTAGTGGACCAAACCGGCTGCCAAATGCAAATTTAAACAAAGCCAAAAATAGATCGGACAACAATTGATCGCTTACACATTGAACTTTTGGGGGCGCCCTCTAAAAATAGATAAACGGCGCAGTTTGGCAAAAAATAAAATTAAAAAAAAAAAACACAAACAAGTGGAAAAATCTGTTTGCTAATCCGTTTAGTTGACGCGTTAATTGAATTTCTCGGGGCGGACGAAGCACAGTGACTGCTAAAAACTGCTGTTCATGTCGCCGTGGTCTACTACTTAATTGGTTTACCTTCAATTATAGTCTGCTGATACGAGTACAAACACGTTCAGAGGCAGACTGTCAATAGAGTTGGTAATTTTTTGGGTCAACATACTCGACAAATCAATTTTCGTGCACGTCACGACATCCGACATGAGGATGGGAAAACAGGGAATATGGCCAAAATATGTTGGGGGGAGTGGGGAAACGCTAAAAGCGGCCGCCATTTTGCCCCGAAAAACGGGCAACAGTTATGTGTTTTCCCCAAAAGTAAAGTAAATATAAGAGCCGATAATAATTTCGGCAAATATAGGAAGCCAGTTTCCTTGGCTGGGGGTTGTAAATTTTTCCATTCAGTCGGTAGTTACTGAGGAAGGGCCCACTGTTCCCCCATGACTCAAAACGACAAAATAATAAAAGCACAACAAGTTACAATAAACAAAGCGCAGAACAGACCAGAAATTGGAAAACAGAACTCCAATGTATCGATCGATTGGGAATGTAATGGAAAAATCAGTAGCTACGTCAACAAGATAGGGTTTTCGTATAGATATGACTCCCCTCGATTTCGATATGTATATGTATTGTACAGACATTTGTTTGGCTGATATATGATGGCGCTGAGTTGGATACCAATATGTTTATCGCCCGGGATTTTCCCTGGAAATGGCCAGACTTTCACGCATTGTGACTGGCGTCTGAAAATATGCAATGGATACGATCCGATCCGATTACGTTTGCCAACTTTTTTCCATCGCCCTGGCCAAATGTGTTAATTTCTTTATAATCCCCAGCGGTGGCGAAAATAAACATGGCATAATGTGTATGGTACACCTCTCAATTAGTTGGAACCGTTTGCGTAAATAGGTGTCGACCGGTAATTGTGGCGAACAGGTGTGAAAATAAGGGAGTATTTAGAAGGCAATATTTACATTACCTTATACTACTAATTTCAGGTAATTAAACGCCTGTCTATTTACAAATATGGTAATCAAATGACCTTCCCAAATAGAGGGTATTACTTAATATCTACGAGTGGTTTTTGTCGGTCCTTTTAAGTACTTTATTAATAGAATTTAAGGCCTTAGAAGGGCGTTCTTTTTTCTTTTCTCTTTGTTCTATAGTTATTATTATTATTTAGTTATTTTTTGATGTCATTTAGACACAGGACAATACTATAAGCCTATTGTATATAGAATTCTCCTAAAATTCGAATTAAATGTATTATAATTATTAGAAATATTTGTACTTACAATGCAAGCCTTAACGGACTTCCAAAGATTTCTCCCAAAGTCTTCAATCTTGCTGGTTTTTCCTCGTACGTTCGCCAGTTGCACGACGTTGTCCTTGGGTCTTGGGGGATGGAAAAGTGGAAGAAGATCGAGAGAGGAGAAATCACTCTGTGTAGTTGTTGCCTGAAACGCTTGGATGTTGCCCGAATAAACAGGATGCACGGAATAGTCACATTGCCGGGGAAGTTTACGACGCGCACTCGAAATGGAAGGGCTATTGATGCTTAACTATTATTTAACTTTGATAATATTGTTAACTTTGGTTTGTTAGCTAGACGAGCTGGTTGTTGTTGCTGTTGTTGCTGGTCCAAGATCACGCGAATCACTCTCCGCTCTGTGCAATCTGCTGTCTGTTGTCGGCTCTCCGCTCTCTCTGCTCTCCCGAGGGCTGCGGCCCAGGAGCGCCTCTACTCGCCCTCGAGCTTGATTTTTTTCTTGACCTTGTATCGACGGTTGCGCTGATCTACCACGAACTCATATCGCGATCTCTGCACATTTTCACTATCCAAACTAGAGCTCAGACCCAGCAGGCGCAGGACTCCTAGCGAATACGTTGTGACTGGATTTTGATGCCGGATCGGATGCGAATTCCTTTCTGCTCTGTGCAGCGCTCCTGGCCTGTCCTCTCCCTTCTTTTGGGGGTTCTAAGAGAGGAACTAACGTTGACTGAAGAAGCGGGGCGCACCTGTCGCGCTTTTAT
The DNA here is from genome assembly GCA_008042775.1 of Drosophila pectinifera. Classification (NCBI taxonomy): domain Eukaryota; kingdom Metazoa; phylum Arthropoda; class Insecta; order Diptera; family Drosophilidae; genus Drosophila; species Drosophila pectinifera. The sequence continues at coordinate 62,212 of VNKC01000756.1, forward strand.
AGGCGAAAGTATCCTGCTCGATCGCCCTCTCGCTCTCGCTCGCTCACTTGCTCTCGGCAAATGCACTTACAGCTGCAATGCAATGTTACACCCACGATCTCTCTCGCGGTATAGCTATCTCCCTTGCGCTCGCTCACTACGGCTGCTTGAGGAAGTGAGTGGACACGAGACGGTATCTGAGCATGTGTCTCTGCGGTTTTCGGTTGGCGCTCTTTTCGCTGCTCGCGCCGCAGTCGCTGCTCTGCCGCTCCAGTGGTGCTCTGCTTCTTCTTGTGCCGCTTCTTCTTCTTCTTTCTCTACTGCTGCTGCTTCCAATCGAGAGTTTTCCCCCTTGCAGCGCCGTCGTTGTTGTTGTTGCAATTATGTAAAACGTTTGGCTTACTTAAAAACTCTATTTGAAAACAGCTTTAGATTTTTTTTTGCTGTATGCGTCGTCTAGTGTGTAATTTGCTTGCCTTGTAGCTTTTTATTTATCTCGCAATTGTAGTTTCTGTTTTGGTGTGCGAGGTCATCGACGCGCGTTTGCCGAAAAATCGATATTTTACACTCGCGCGACACTGGATAAATATGTTTGCAGGGATTTGCCCTTGTTATCTACTTTGTCATGGCAGATTTTCCCGAATTCAACAAAGAAAACTCCACTTTTGAAGCACAAAATTACAATTACAATTGCATTTACTAACACAATCACAGCAGCCGGGCCGCGAATGAAAAACTTTCCGCTACTTTGAACGCACGTTGTGTCACGAAAGAGACGCAAATTCCAATTGGGGAGCCACAAACACACACAGGCAACTTGAAGCTCGAAAAGCAATGCTCGTTCTCTATTTCTTCCCTCTCTCTTTCGCTCGCTCTCTATGCGCAGACTCTTTTATCGGTCGAGTTTATATCTTGAGTTTAATTATCTAATTCGATGGTTAGTGCAAATTCTGAATGATGTTTCCTTTAGAAGGGAGTTGTGAAATGGGCGTGTAAATGGGTGTAAAGGCGTAATGCGCTCGCGCGCTCTCTTATTCCCTGACGGTGCTCTTCTGATGACGATGACGTTGCAACTTGCAAACGAAAACCTCTCCCTCTCGCTCACGCTCTCGCTGGCTCTCTTGGCTAAATGCTCTTTTGGTTCATTTTTGGTGGCTCAATTGTGGGGCATTTCCATTTCAATAAGTCTTACGATGGCAATTGCATACATTTTTGCATACTGTTTATCCATAGCTAAAAAGAGAGAAAGAGAGGCTGTTAATTAGGGCTCGTTAATTGCCTTATGCGGGCGCTGACTTTTCCAAATCTCGATTGCACAATTAAAATTCATACAAACAGAAACAACAAGTTCAGATTGAGCAATTAAGTCCAATTGGATGCAATTTACCGTTGGGCGAGGATAGAGAGAGCCGAAGAGAGCTCAATAATTCACGGGTGTCAAGTTCTTATTCCCTTTAATGAACCCCAACGAACTTTCGAGAAATTCCACAGAAAGAGGATTGTTAAAAGGGGGCGAAATAAAATAGTTTCTGCAATTGGCAAGCTCTCATATTTGCATTTAAATTGCCGTGACTGCAATAAACAAAATTTGATTATGCAAATGCAAAATGGAAAATGGAAAGCAAACAAGAACGAGAAGGCAGTTTAAATCTGTTTACTCAAAAATCGCTACAAATGCAAAGAAATGAAATCGGAAGAAATGTAATAAAAGTGCAGACTCTGCAGCGTAGAGCTATATTTTTCCTTTTAATTCAAAACACATTTCCATTAACTTTACACATTTGCTTTGCTTGCTTTGTTGGAGAAATAGGGCAACTAAAAGATTTTGGAAAAAAAAAAATCATTTTAATTCTATATTTTTGATAAATAATATTATGAAGTATTATTACTTAAGTTTACTTAGGTCTTATGAATATTTAGTACATAAATTGTAAACTTTTCTCCGAAGAAATCATACATTAAAATAGCAGTGTATTTAAAATCTATCGAAAAGGTGTACAAAAGTATAAAACAAAATATTTAAGATCACAAATTATTTTTTAAGATACAATTTCATTAAAAATATATTATATATTCATATTACTATAACGTTGAAGTAAAATTCTCTGTTAATTACTAATAAGACAGCACTCTTCTAAACCATTCGTAAATATATACGTAATATACGTATTCGTAAATATATACGTAATATACGTATTCGTAATAATATACAAAAACATATGTGCCCAAAACGTAGTACATCCTAAATACACAGACATTTGGGGAACAAAATCAATAATATTCTAGAAATAAAAGCTATAAACAACACAGTCGTTAGTCATATATAATAAATATTTTGTTCTTTTCTTTCGTTCGCCGTAAAATGTCCAAAATCATTAGCCTTGGGTGGAAAACGCTCTTAACCTAACCCCTAATCCCCTGATTATTATATATCGATGCCTTCAGCTGTATGTTATATGCGATAATAGCGCCATTAAGTGACTAATTGATTGATGATGTCTGGCACTTAACCCGAGATGGATATTTTGCGTGTTGGCAGTCTTAAATTAAAATAAAATTAACACGCGAATTTTCTCAAATTCTTAAAACAGCAATTGATACATATACACATGTTAATAAGTATGTGTGCACATTAAAATGTCTTTGACGTCGCAGAAAAATTTGGCAAACAGAAACACAGTTTTTAATGTTCTGTTTTATTTTGGAATAAAGAAAATAAATAAAAATGACAACACCAACGTTGAAAATTGTAAACATTGAGAGGAAAATGAAAACATGCTTTGTTTGTTTTTGTATAAAACGGAACTGGCGTCTCGAGAAGCCAGAGAAAATGGATGCTTTTGCTTTGTTTTTAATCCTTAAAATGTCCTTGATGCAATCGAGGCGCTATTATCTCCTATTAGGTTGTGTTCTTATTAAAAATTGCGCATACGAGTCGTATGTCTAAAAAATTTGTAATATGTAAAATTTTACTTTGATATCGATTGGTGCTTTTAAATATAAGGGATTAAATCATTTCAATATAAGAGACAGATGCACTTTAAGAAATTCAGCAAAATGTATTTAAAAATTTGACTTTTTCTTATATTCCGATTACTTTTAAATTAAATTTAAGTACCACAATATTTTCCGCAGTGCAGATTTAAAGTACCGTTACCAGTTGCAACACTGGTACTTGTACCGCCATTTACCTAATTTTCGGCGGATGTTTCTGCTCTCTTCCTTCTGCTGCTTGTTGTTGCTGGCAAAGGCCACACACTCACTCAAAACTCACGCACACACACTCGCACGCACGGATGGGGAATCACACGGACGCTGCGAGAGATAAATAACTGTAAACCACACCGGACGAAGAACCAACATCGAATGAGCGGAAAAATAAGGGGCGCACGTGCTCCCAGCAGCGTAAACCAAAGCGGGGGAGCATAGAGAAACAGAAAGAGAGTGCAATTTCTACTGAATGAAAGCGACAGGCTTCGGGCCACGTCGTGCGACCTCGGCTCCGCTCGGCTGCCTTCGTTTGTAGCTCTCTCTCGGTGGCTCTCGCAATCAACCGAAAAGTTGGCAAGGACGTCGCCGTTGCATTCGAGTCCCGCTCCCACGCCCCACGTCGCGATAATTAAATATCGCACATACGCAGCGTTAACTGAGGCTCCCATCGCATTTCGGGTGGCGCTGGGCTGTGCCGTTAGCTGTTGCGGCGTTCTCTTTGGTCGCATTTCACGGCTTAATGCCTTTGGCTCAGGGCGTAAAGCCTCTCCATAATGTAATGTATGCACGTCCTTGAACGCACACTTTGCCATGGACCCTGCCCCTGTCCCGCTCCAAGGCACCTGCCGCCTACTGCCAACTTTCTAGATTCTTCTGCGCTGCTCTTTTGTGACGTCGGTTGTCCAGCGAAAAAATCACAAATAGTTTCGACTACTCTGATTTATTTCAAAATAATAAAGCAATGTAAATCGAATTTATCATACAAATTCTTTGAAAACTGTGATACTTTTCCAGACGGATAATGATAAAGAGGTGCCGCCAGCCTCCTGAAACAGCTACCATCTATGTAAACATACATATATGAATATGTGGAATAAACAAATAAAATATGCAATAAATAAAATTTAAAGATATAATAATATTATTACTGGAATGTACACAAAACAACCTTACAATTTCCCCCAGTGTAGGTATCCGTATACGTGACTTTTACAGCGTTGGAGGCGAGCAGCCTCGAATAATGAAATCGACCACCGATGCTTGGGCACGATCGGGGAAAAGGGGATTCGGGACTTTAATGGTCTTGTAGGACGATGGCTCTTAGTCCTCTTATTCCTCTTATTGCTCATTTTGCGGCTCACAAGTCAAGTGAGCTTTGATGGGGTTAAGTTCCATTCCCCAGAGGAACTTTCACTGATTCACTGCTCACTTGACCAGGCCTAAAGCCAGGCGATATGTGCTATATAAGTTTATATGTTAAACCCCTAGTATCCCATATAATGCCCCCGTAATGTCTGTATACATTTTTGGACTCATGCCAATTGCCAAACACTTTTAGCCAAATCAAAATATGCACGCACACACGTGCATTGCATATTTTCGAGCCCAAAAATATTGTATATTTCATCTATCATCTGCAGCTGCAGTTTTCCTGCCAGCTTTTCCCATTTTCCCACTTATTGTTCGCTTTTCACCGAAATATTTTAATTCCTTTTAGATGGATTACACAATTTTTGAAATGCTATGATGAAATAGGGAATTGTTTGGGATTATATAAAGTCACCTTATAGCTTTCTGAAAGGGTTATTGGGAAAGGACCTTTCCGAAGTATTTTTATTGTAATTAACAAAACTCTCCTATCTCCTTCACGAAGGGCAAAGTGGTCATTTCAGTTTTAATGACATTTCAGTGCAATGGAGAATAGGCAACATATATAAATTATATAGGCTTTAATGACGTACAAGTAAATTCCTTTGCTTTAGCAAGTTTCCCCTTCGAATTGTAACTCTGTTAGCTGTAATACTTGACATAAGAAATATATAAATCAAGGTCAGGGAGGCTGTGATTTCACCACCTCTGATGCAACATTTAGGGGTGTTCTTTTTCAAGGTCGAAACATATATTCACGTTTTAATTTAATGCAATTTATATTTAAAAGCCAGTGAGCTGCTTTCCGGCTATCCTCCTCCCCCGGAGGGTATCCGTGCAATTTTGCATCCCATTCCATTGGATTGTGTCCCCTGTCTAGTCTCATTTTTTCGGCATCAGAGGTCCGAGCAACAATTACCAGCAGACACAACAGCGGCAGCCGTTGATGAGTGGCCATCTCCATGTCCACGTCCACGTCCACGTCCGCCCCCAACTCCTGGACGCCCCGTTTTGTGAATGGCATCCGAGGATTAACATATTGCGCAGACTCCGCTCTATCGATTACCTGCGGCGACCGCTCTCTCCGCCAGAGCTTGGGGTAGGGCATGGGGTTGCAGACGCCACTGGGATGAGGCTGTGGCTGTGGATGCGGATGTGAAATCAACTGCGTAGTTGGCAAAAGTCAAGCTGCGGGGGAGATGTGTTTTTTTTGGGAGGTGTGGCACCTGCTGCTGCTGCCTTTTTTGGAGGGGCAGAAGGTGGTTGTGTGTCTGTCGAAACTTAATGCGCAATTTCGCATTAGTCTGGTTGTTAGAGGAGGCGCCATGCGAGATGTGCCGAAGTGTAGGTCAGTTTGCTCACTTTCTCTCTCTCTTCGCCGCCGTCAGTCAGCCATGCTCTTCAGGGGCTCCTGGCTCCTCTCGCTGAATTATAATCGAAAATTGCATGCGAACTCGGGTATCCTTGGCACCAAAATAGTGCAATGGCCCCACGCTTTTCCCAAAGCTGTAAAAAAAAAAATGCAAGTGACGCTAGCAAAAAAGGAGTGGGTTGGGCAAGTGGGGCTAGAAGGGGGAGAACTACAGTCGAAAATATAACTCGTATATCACCATATTCATTCTGTTATAGAGTTTTTAACCCTACTATTAAATCTAAACAAAATATAACACTTTTCATTAGTTTATTCCATTAAGTTTAAATTCCTCTAAGCACTCCTCAACTTTTATGCATTGCCCTAGAACTAGCTGAACGTTAAGATCGGAAAGCAATCGAATACTGATGATATCCAAATGGATCATATATATTATAGATTCCAATAATGCAATCTCAGCAATCTGGTTCTTTACCTCTGACAAATTTGCCAGGTGAACATTGCTCAACCAGTTCAGTTGGCTTTCTAGTTTTCTACAAGTAACTCGCTCCAATAGCTAGAGAGCAACATTAAATTTACTATTTTTCTATAGGATCCAGACTATATAATATACAGATATATATATCAGACATGGTGATTGTGCGTGGAATGTATGAGATAACCGAACTGGCGGCTGGCTGCATTGGATCAGTGGGCCTCTACATGGCTGGCTGCAACGTGCTGCCGCTGCGGTATGTACCCGATCTTCCGGCGGCGCTCTTCGTCCTGTCGACGGTGATTGTGCTGCACCATTGGCGGGTTGTGTCCTTTCCGCCGGTGCAGAAGCTGTGGCGGCTGCTGCTGGAGTTGGTGACCCTTTATATCGCCACTCAGTTGCTGGTGGCTTTCGTCTGGGAACAGTATCACGTGCTGTTGGATGTGGCGCGGGATGGCGTGCTCAACACTCGCCTGGGGCTAGTCTTCCTGCAGTACTTTCCTAAGGTTATCATGTTTGTGCGACAGGATGTCTGCTACATGGCCCAGCTAGTGCTTTCCGTGATAGTCGCCTTCAAGGCAGTCTCGTACACCAGAACTTTGGATTATGTCTTGCCCCAACGTCGAGTCTACCAGTACTACGACGGCCAGGCCACTGAGGATACCTTCTCCTACGGCTGGAGCAGCCAGGTGGGCCAGAGACGTTCCCGGATCCGCATGTCCCAGAGGTAGACAGTGCGACGATGTATGCACTCCAACCATTACACTGATGTTCGATTTTCAAGCCAACACACAAATTAGACACGTACTACGAACGACGCAAGGCGAACGCCTGCCCAGGGCAGTGCACCCGAAATCTAAGGCCTTAACACATATTGCATGCTTCAGAAAGCAGAGATTCCAGTTTTTAATTTTCGCGCACTTGTTCATGACAATCGATTAACGATTACCATTTGCAATCGAAATCGGAAGTGTTTCAGTTGTCCGTCTCTAGGAGAAGAGAGAAGATCAGAAAACAACAAGATCAGACAAAAACAATTATCATTACATTAAAAAATTAGCCCAAAGCCGTTTTGTTGTTCTGCGGTGAGGATAGGATCACGGGATGGCGTTCCTTTGCCCCGTGCGCATGCGGCGCGACAAGAAGAAAGGCAAGTAAAAGCAAAGCGGAAGCAGTAGCCTCAAGAAACGAAAGACTTCAGTCACGAACTCAGTTCCTTGGTACACAGAGAAAAATAAAGGTAGAATCTTATTAGAAACTGAGGAAATAATGAAATAATGAAGACTGTGACATGATGGTAAATCATTTAAATGAGCTATATAACCGACTTAAAGATCACATAAGGATTAGTATTAATCAAAATCTCTTGAAATTCCAGCCACGAATGCCAGCATCGAGAGGGATCTTCCCGCTGTGGGGGGACTGGGCATGGGCAGGATAACTGGTTCCTCCAGCATCGAGACCCTGGTGCGTGTGGGCATCGAAAAGGAGCACGGCTTGAGGTAAGTCTACTTAAATATGCCGTGAAGTATTTCTTATTCTTATATACATCTCCATTTAGTCCCGATTCCAAGATGGTGGTGCTGCACGACTTCACGCCCTGCGTGGATGATGAGCTGGAGGTGAAGCGGGGCCAGCTGGTCAACATCCTGTACAGGGAGAACGACTGGGTCTATGTGATTGGCCAGGACTCGCGCCAGGAGGGCTTTATACCGTTCTCCTACTGTGCTCCCTGCAACACCCAGTTGGCGGACCTGGCAGTAAAGAAAAAGCTGCCCCGGGAACAGTGTCCCGAACAGCCGATCGATGAGAATTTGCCGCTCCTGGGAGCGGACAATAAACTGGATGTGCTCTGTGACGAGGTCTTGAATGCTGGGTCTGCCAACAGCATGGAGAATATACTGCTTGTGGAGCCTGAGTGCACGCCATTCGTTAAGGAACCCTCCGGTCGCTGCATCGTTCTGTACACCTTTATAGCCCGGGACGAGAATGATTTGTCCGTGGAGCGGGGAGAGTTTGTCACTGTCCTCAATCGCGAAGATCCCGATTGGTTCTGGATTATGCGCAGCGATGGCCAGGAGGGCTTCGTTCCAGCCAGCTTCATTTATCCGGCGGACAGCGTGCGAGTGCTGCAGCAGCAGAAGGCCACCCTGAATGCCATGGAGACCATCTTGCAGCAGGGTCAGCTAGGACAGCAGCAGCAGCAGCACACCCAACAGCAGCCGCAGCCACTGGGATTGGGAACGGATGATTTGCGGTACCATGGCACCGAGCTGGTGATGCTGTATGACTACAAGGCGCAGGCTCCCGATGATCTGTATCTTTCAGTTCGCCGCGGGGACTGGATTTATGCCGATCTGAACAATCAAACGGTGGACGGTTGGCTATGGGCTTATGCACCCAAGACCCGTAAATATGGATTCATTCCAAAGGCCTATGCTCGACCGCCGGCTATGACGAGTCTCTGAGAGATGGGCCCCCACCTTCATTATCATCATAATTAACACATTTCGATTTAGATTTAACTTTTTACATCCTATATCGTGCCACCATTCCATTGAGTAATAAATTGTGCCTTAGGTTTATTTTGTATGTGAGCTTGCATAACACATTGTATACATTGGGTTATCTTTGCACTTAATCTAAGTGTAATTCATCCTTAACTGTAGGTTGCCCGTAAACGAATATCAAAAATATCTAAGATTGCATTCCATTCAGTACCAGCTTGGGCAGCACTTGCTAGCTTCTAGGTCTAAAGATATGAATACTAAAGCACTGACGGAGCGGAGCGTGCTCCTCGATCTGCACTTGGGTTGCGGATTGGATATGGATGCGTTCCACGATCGGTGCGAGTGCATAGAGTTATGCTCAGCATAATGTAGTACGCACCCGCACATCCAACTGGATTCTGGTAGGGGTCTAGGTCTACTTCAGGCCCAGAGGATCTGCTTCGTTGGCCGAGGAGCAGTGCGAACAGTTTAGGTCCACGTTTCTAAAAGAGGTTCAATTAATATTATTGCCTAACCTTACATAACCCAGAAATCTGTCTAGTACTCACTTCATAGCCTCCTTGAGCCGCTCCTTCTCGTTCATCTCGTCGCGCAGCTTCTGCTGTAAGCTGAGTATGAGATCGTTTTTGTTCTGAATCTGCAGCTTCAGATGGGCTATGGTCTCCTCCTGGGCCTCGAAAATAGCCTAAAAACCAGATTTAACATAAGAAAACAGACTGTATAAATAGAAATTCTCCTTCCTACCCGACACTCCTCCATGGACTCCGAATACGAGGGCGGCTCGTCCAGGCAGAAGAACTCTCGCACCAGCTTACACTTGCGCAACTCCTCCTTGGCCATAACCGAGTTGACAAAGATCTGCAGGCCCTGCACGCGATTGTCCAGGAAGACGGCATTGAAGTTGTCCCCAAAGAGCTTCTTGCGCGGCAGCATGAGGGCCAGCTTGGGAAAGGATTGTTTCAGCTTGCCATTTAGCCGCACAAAGTCTGTGTAACGCCGCATCACCAGCCAGCAGTCATTGGTCTCCGGGTTCTCCACGCGCAGCTTGTAGACGGTAAAGCGTGCACGCTCCTCCATCACCTCGTAGCCAATGATGGGCACGCGTAGCACGGCATTGGGATCGACGGGCGGCGCCTGTGAGCCCGAGGAGAGCGTCATCTGGCTGGCAAACATGGAGTGAGAATTGCCGCCAGTCAGGCGGGAGCTGGTCTGGCTATAACCCAGGCTACACTCGCTCATTCGACGCGGGGCCCTGGTGCTAACCTCCAAGGGGTCACCATGGTTTCCACCAGCGTGGTGACCATAGGAGGATTGGGTTAAGTCCCGATGGGAACGAGCCCCGCCTAGCATTGCGGTACTATTGGAGTTTGGGGACCTCGTTGAATGTTCGTAGCTGTGCGAGCTTATCCTCTGCAGACACACCTCCGACTTGGCGTTGGCCGCCGTCAATTTAGCACCAGAATTATGCTCCAAAAGAGCTAAGCCCACATCCCCTTCCGATTTGCTGCGCAACAGGCTGTTGTTGTTGGTGGTCCGATACTTTCCAACTTGTCGCAGGTCGGGACTCGAGTGGCAGCGGCGGCCCAGAAGTTGCCTCTGCCGGAACAGTGACTGCTTGTTCACTAAGCGATTTGAGGAGCTGCTACCTTGGGTTTGGGCTAGGGATTTCTTCTTCGGTGACGTCGTTGTTGCTGTGCTGGCCTTCTTAAAAAGCGACGACGATGTTTGTGCTTGTGGCGCTCTGGCAGTTCCTATGCTATTGTTGCTATTGTTGTGGCTCTTTCGCAGCGCCCGCAGTGACATTGCTTTGTTTTCCAACTGTAGCTTCGCGTGCTACATGACTTTTAATATTTTTTTTGTTAAATTCTTCACAAACGTACGTAGTTCTTGTTGTTGTCTTTCTTTTGTAGTTCACGCAGTGTGACCATACCGTTGCTTTCTTTCTTAAGAAATTCCTGACCCGATTGCCTGGGCTATCGACTGGCGGCGGCAAACAGCTGTCGGTCTATCGAAAATGGAGCATGTGGTAAATAGTTTTGTTTATCCCAACAATTTTGAAGTAATTAAGAGTTTTTTTTAGCACAGCGACACCAGCGAGCTTATCCAAAGACTCGTGAGACTGAGTGTGCCTGAAAATGCTGAAGAAATCGCCGGTATTCTCAAGAACCTGCGTCTGCTGCTCACACAAAGCCAGGAAAGTCAAGAAACTCTGGCTAGGAGTAGAGAGTTTTCCAGTTTCCTCGATGCAGTGGCCTTCAACCCACTGATGCGAACGGAGCAGCGAGTGGTACACAGTCTGTCGCTCCAGGTGCTAGCCAACAGCGTGGTCAACAATGAGATTACCCAAAGATTGACCTGGAATCAACACGGTGCGAACATTGCAGAACAAGCCTGTTCTTCTCCTCTTGGCAGCTCGAACAACGTGCTCCTAATGATCATGTACAACATATTTCTGAGTGGTCGCGGAGGTCTTATCTCCGACCAGGTGGCGCTCCAGACTTGCCTGCGACTGTGGCGGGCTCTAAACGAGGCCCAGTGCACCTACAATTTCGAGTATTTGCACTTCTTTCTCGAGCACTTTATCGTGCAGAACGGGCGTGCCTGCGTGGCATGTTACCAGAAACTGGACACAGAGAATCGAGTTGCCTTCCTGGACTACGTGGCTCATTACCTGGGCGAGAATAGCCCGAATGGTGAGGTGACCCTCTTCCTGCTGCAGCACTTTGCCAAGGAGTTTCGGCTGAAATCCGATTGTATCCTACGCGAAACTCTTAAGCTGAAGCACGAACTACACCCCCGCGAGGTGCACACTCTCCTGAGGATCATTGCCAGTGTCAGTGGCTCCGAAAAGTATGCCAATGTCTACGCCACAGATCAATCTCTGTTCATCAACGTGAGCAGCCTGCTCAGATGCGTGGTGGCTGCGGGCAAGGAGCCCGATGGCGGTGGCCTCGACAGACCCATGACCAAGCTGGAAGAGGTGGCTCTCACCTCGGGCATTGATGCTGGCTACGAAAAACAGGTCTCGTACGAACTGAAAACGCTTTTGGTGCGCTGCTCCGCTAATCTTTTGTATGAGAACAAGGAAAATAAGGGCTATTGCCTGGACACAAAATTGCTGCCGGCACTGCTGGAGTGCACTACGATGGATGCGAGGAATCCCTGTAAGATGTAGCTTAATTAAGAAAAAATTCTCTGAACTTTACCTTAATTTTATGGCTGCTATAATTTGAAAAGTCCATAAAGATGCAGTTGACTTAGTTAATAGCTTAATTAATATATATTTATAATGCCTAATTAGTCATTTGCTTTACCAGTTTAATAACTCACTAAAAAAGTAATGGTTTTCTTTATTGCAGACATATCCTTTGTTTTGAAATACCGTAATGTAATGTTGATAATTAACGAAGCTGCTTTGATGTTATTAATATTTATAAAGTTACGCCTTAGTTGGCACCCGAAATTAATGCATCCTATAAGTTTGATGGTCGAGTAAATAAAATTCTTTTCTCTGTTCTCCCTACCAGTAATGCGCGAGTGGAGCATCTTAGCCATTCGGAATGCCTGCATCAACTGCCCGGAGGCGCAACAGGTGATTGCCGGGCTAACCATGCAGGGCTCGGCGCCCAATGACATCCTTACCGAGCTCAACCTGGATATGGGAGCGCTACGCATCTCGGACAGGCGGCACTAGCACACACACACACACCGAGTCACGACCACTGGCTGGCACACAACAAGTGGTTAGCTAGCTGTCTTTCGCACCACGTCATCCTCCGCCGCCGCCGCCGCCCCAGTGGTTGCCCTTCTTTTCGGGGTGGGTGGTTTACGATTTGCTAATGGTATGCCAAAACGCAGATCCAACGGCGTTCATAAACGCGATGTCAACGGTTTAATGGCACGGCCGGCAGAAGAGAGCGACGGCATGGTGGCACAAAGCGGCGCGGACGGAGCAATGTCGGACGATGGCTAGCGTGGCTAGCGAGGAGGATATAAAAATAGCTGCCCATGTACCATGCTCTGTGTACCATTAAAGAGAGATGCCTAAATCCATCTAAATTCTAAATTTGTGCACACACTGCCTGCCTGCCGCAGCATCGGCCGAAGCGAGTTGAGTTCATGTTTATGGCGCAATTAAGCAAACGATGACGTCGGTTGGTGCCAGCCCCGGCCCCAGAGATTCCTGCCTCCGGCTACTTGCTGCAGGTGGCAGCTCCTCTGCCGCAGTCCACGCCCGCTCCCAGCAGCGGGTATGTAGAACGATTTTTTATGTTTATGCTGGCTCACAATGGCTACGCTCGCTACGCTGCGCCTGCCGCCTGCCGCCTGTTGCCCACTGCCTGTTGCCATTGTTTTAGCCCGCTCCCCTAAAATCGGAAGAGGCAAGGCAAAAGACAACCACTGGTGGCTAGTAGCCAGTCAGTCTGTGCTCTGCCTTGGCCAGCAGCAGACGGAACCGTGCCGATCGCCGCCAGGAGCAGAAGCATACGCCGAGATCGCGCTCTTTCATTCCGCTTCGCCCAGTATATAATTTATTTATTTCGGTTGTTATCGCGGGCTCCATCTCGGGAATTTTAGTATCCGCGATTAACGCTCGACGTCCGAGCTCATAAAACTAAATACATCATCATCGGCCATAAACAAATCAGTGTGTTTGGGGGCCCCAGAGATCTCCGTTGCATTGTTGCAGCTTTAATGGTAAACATTGCACGGCTCGCCTGGCTCTTATATAACAATAAATCAGGACGCCTGTCAGGCGCCTAACGCCCGCTGACAGTACATCAGGAAATTTTATGGCTGAGGAGCAGGCGGATTTCAAATCCAAATCCGTTTCTTAATCAGAGTCCGCTGCTGGCATTGGCATTATTTATGCGGGGCATTAATTAAATACACATTTCTCAAAAATCGCGTTCTTTAACGCTTTATGCAGCGGATGAGGAGGAGGTGGGTGAGAAATTCGACGTGTTGCGACGACGGTTGTGCTCCTCGGCACATCCCAAAAATACAATGGCCGCCGCCGACACAGCAAGTAAAACAATGGCTGAAATACACAAAACAAATAAATAAATAAATAAATAGAGGCGGACGGGCGAGCATTTCGCGTTTATTTCGGTTTTTCAAAAAATATAAAAATTTTTCCCTGTCAAAAGTGTCAATAATCGCGCTCAAGAAGAGCGACAATGGAATGGGGATTAATGACGGTTGCCAGTCAGGAATTTCTTATCTAAAAATAATGGCAAATTGTTTAATAATTTTTAGAAGAAATAGAGTGGCACAGTTAATAAAGCTTATTTTAGAGCTGGTCGATAAGCAACTCCTCTTATGCCTCTTCTGATGACGCACTTAGTGACGCAAGTGCAGCAGCGCCCAACTCCTCCCAAGCGGTGATGCACATGCAGCTGCACTGCAACAGCCAAGATCTATTCCCGGAATAGATCGCGGAAGTGGAGGAGGAGTTCGAGTGGGAGGCCGCATGCTTTTCCTCTGGGTTTTCCCCCGGAGATGACACTTTCGGCGGCCCAATTATTGGCCACGGAACAAAGACGGAATAACGACAATATCATAAATTCGGAAGGCACCCACATGGCACACAGGCAGGCAGCAGCACTAACTATGTGTATGGCACTTGTGCACGCCATCCCGCCCCTGCTCGTGCTCCTGCTCCACACCTGCCACCCACTCGGAAACTGGGAATAGACGCACCTAATTCTCGCCAAAATTCCGCGAAGAAACAAAATCATTTTGACGAAGGAATTCGCATTTTTGTCATTTATTTTCCGCGGGCCTTTGGATGTGTCCACTAATTTGCTTAATTTCTGTCAAAAGAAAGAAAGAAACTGAAGAAAAGCCTGAGAAATACGTTTTTTCGCATGGGAATTTCTGGTCGCCGTGGCAACATGTAAATACATAAATAATATAAAAAGCGATTTATCCAAAACAACATAATAAATGGGCATGTTTTCGGGTATTCTAGCGCAGTTGAGCAAGCATAGACAGTTTAGGTTAAATTAATAGTAATTTCCTCAAGATTGTATCAAGTATCATCATCAGCATCCGATTATGATTTTTTATTTAAATACAATTTTTTTAGTTTTAAAAATCTTTTTAATCTAATTATGTCAAATAAAAATATATGAATACTACTTTTGAAATTAAAAAAAAAGATAGCATACAATTTGTATTTTTTCTGCCATTTTAAAAGTTTTAGCATTCTCGTTTTGCCTGCCACTGTATGCTTAGTATAAAAATAATATATTGTTTAAATTAGAGAGATATCGGGTGATGTGTTGGGTTGTCCAATGGCGTAGGCCCGGTACAAACACCTGCCGAACACGATGAAAACGACCGTGGCGCCCAAGAATGTCCCACATGTGTGCGATGAGTCCGCATGACTTCATTTGCCTACAGAGAGCAATAAAAGCTGGTTGAACCGCCACCACCTCCCACTCACCACCCTACACTGTTTGGTCTGCTCCCACCAGGAACGTGCGCTGCTCCATGTGCGTGTGGATTGCCCGTTGCCATCGTCCAGAGAGCCCTAGGAGGGGGAAAGAGAGTGAGCCGGCAACGGAACCAAAATGAAGCGCGATCTGTCCACGTCGACCATCGGCCGGGATGAGGCCCGGCGGCCGCTGATGGAGGCATACATGTTCCAGCGTCGCGTCCTGCTTGGCTGCAGTCTGTTGATGGTGGTGTCCCTGATCCTCTGGATAGTGGCCATATCGACCGATCACTGGATTATTATATCAGGAGGAAAAGGTGAGTTTGTCAGCCAGCAATGACTACTTATTGACCTTTATCCTTACCTGCATTCGAAGGCATTTTCATCCCGGAGTCGCGCCGCTTCTTCATGTCCTCGCACTCGGGACTGTGGCGGCACTGCCGGAACACCATTGTGCCCAATGCATTGAGCAACGCCCAGGTGGTGCGTAACTTCAGCTCCATGTCATACACCTCGCAGACGAACATCAACGAGGCGAAGCGAAATCTCTCGCACATGGATTTCATCAAGAAGTTCGCCAAGGAGCCTTTGGAGGCGTCGGACAACTTCACGGAGTCGGCGCGCCGCCATATGTTTGCCCATTGGGCGCGCGGAGAGGACGAGGACTTCCAGACTCTGCGAACTGCCTTCCGCAACATTGTGATGAACGCGGAGGAAAACCAGCGGCAGTTCAACGCCACGGCAAATAAGCCAATACCCATCGATCCGCTGGATGTCAAGGGTATCATTGATAGGAAGACCTTCGGTTCGGCGCTGCAGAGTGTTAAGTACAACAACACCTGGTCGTATTATGTCATTCCCGAGGTGGCTCAGCTGGCCAGCTTCGGCAACTGGACAGACTATCCCCTGGTGGTGCGTCTGCTGGGCACCTACATCCGCGACATTGGCATTCCGGCCTATGTGCTGAATGACGAGCGGGTGATCCTGATCCTAGTGCCGCCACTGCCGCCCAAAAGAGGAGTACAGACCGCCTACTACAGCTATATCCCGAATCGTAAGTCCGAGTCTTACTATCCGTTTCTACATCTCTATATATCTCTTTCCCTAGAGCGTTGCAAGTACATCGACATGTTTCCCAACTCCAATGCCTTGCGAAACGAGCCAGGCTTCGACGACGAACTAATGGGTAGGTACTCCCACTGCCACTCTTCCACACACCCAACTCAAAGACGACGGCTCATAATTGGCAGTCACTTGGTACTCTCTTTCAGACTACATACGGACGCAGGCATCCTTTGCCTGCATAACACTGTTTGTGATGAGCCTGGGATCGGTGTTCTCCTTTTACACGTTCATGAATCCGCGGTACATGTTCAAGCGCCTGGCGGGCGGCATCGATTTGGTGGCCGCCTCTACCGCGCTGGTAGTTCTCCAGGTGCTCTTCTCCTCGATTGACTACACCAAGGACCATCTCTTCTACGCGTATCCCGATGGCGCAGAACTAACGTGAGATCAGAATGGAAAGTTATAAATGGTTTTCTGAGAATGCTCTTCTCTTCTTTTAGCTATGGTTACGGAGTCTACTTGGCCTGGATCACGTTCGTGAACAATATTCTGTGTGGTGTTATGTTCCTCTGGTACTCGGGCAAAAAGAAGGGAGCCAAGGCTCCAACCGACGAAATAGCAATGGCCGATGAGCCCACCATTATGGGCAGATAACGCCCAGCAGCGCCATGATGACGGGGCATCCCATTGGATGTCCGATAAGGGAGGATGCCCTCCTAAAACCAAAGACAAAGCAATTCACATTGCTTTTCATTTCACTTTTGTTATTTGTTTGTTTTTATAATGGCTGTATTTAAAATGTTCGCTTTATAACTATAAGAATCTCAAAGGCAATAAAGGAATTATTTTCAGTCAGTAGTCGAGTCGTTGCTAGAAATTCAAATTCCGATTGCTTGTTGAAGTCATCGGTGGCTTGATAATAATCGGTTATGCTATCGGGGCTAGGCAAAAGCGATTTGAGGTTAGGTCTTTGATTAAATAAGTTTTGAGGAAATTAATCGTTCATTTTATAAAAGGAATAATTATTTACATTGTAAAAACATAATATCTTGTTTTTAATGAGCAGAAACATACTATCTTTACAAGCCACAACAATTATGCTGACCCCCATTGGAACTTGGTGGCTACTCCCATGAGCCTCAGCTGTTGAGCTGTTTACGTGCCTTCAACTTGGAAATTAAAACATTTAAACGCAAGAATTATTAATTAAAACAGCTTCAATACCATAGAAAAAACGTATTCCTGGCGGCCTGTCACTAAACTCTAAATACCTCATTTATTTATGTTCAATTTATACACCCTCACATAGAATTAACACAATGGTAAGAAAATCTCTCATCTAAATACAGATTAAATTTATAATTTATTTATATATCTCGCTTCCAGGACGCCCTAGAGCCGGATGTGTTCACCACCCAAACAAAGGAGCTAACTGCTGAGGAAAGACGAAAATTAGAGGATCAGAACAAACGTGGTTTTGTGACCGAATTCAAGGCCAACAAGCTGGAAGCAGATGCCCAGAGAAACTGGGACATATTCTACAAGCGAAATGAGACGCGCTTTTTCAAGGACCGTCACTGGACCACGCGGGAGTTCCAGGAGCTGCTGGACCAGGAGGCAAGCGGTGACAAACGCACGCTCTTCGAAGTAGGTTGTGGCGTGGGTAACCTAGTGTTCCCGCTCCTCGAGGAGCAGATTAGCGAGGAAGGTTGCTTCAGTAGCAAAAGATTTTACTTCTACGCCTGCGACTTCTCACCCCGAGCCGTGGACTTTGTACGCTCCAATCCGCTATACGATCCCAACCAGATAGCCGCCTTTCAGTGCGACATAACGACGCAACAGGTGCACGAGCACATTTCGGAAGAATGCGTTGATGTCTGTACCCTAATCTTTGTGCTATCGGCCATACATCCTCAGAAATTCAGGGATGTGGTGCTGAATCTGTGGAAGATACTCAAACCTGGCGGACTGGTGCTCTTCAGGGACTACGGGCTGTACGATATGGCGCAGCTGCGCTTCAAGCCGGGCAACAAGATAGCCGAGAATCTGTATGTGCGTCAGGATGGGACCCGCAGCTATTTCTTCTCTGAGCAGGAGGTATCTAAGTTGTTCCAGGAAAATGGCTTCGAGATCATAGACAATGCCTACGTGCACCGACGGACGCTTAATCTTAAGGAAGGCGTCGATGTGCCGCGCGTCTTCCTGCAGGGAAAGTTTCGAAAGAAGCCAGAGATACGTATTTAGTTGTTGTATTTATTTTAAATCAATAACATGGTTCAAGTCAACGTTCAATAAATATTTGTATGTATATATTAGTTTACACATGCTTGTATATATATATGCTAATAAGTGACAGAACTAATCCGGTTTCCTGTAGAATTCAATTGTAATTGCCTGGTGGACCCAACTCTGGCCGAATGTATGTGCTGCTTTACCTTAAAACAAGTGAAATGCACCGGGATGTGTACGTACTTCTGGAGCATCATTTCCCCTCTAGTTCGAGGCAATCTGTATGCAGCAGAGAGCTCCTTGTGTGTATGTTTGTATATAATTGTTGTGACGTCCTAGCAACACTTAGCCTAACCAACAATTGGGCTTTGGAATATACGATAGCTAATACATGGAACAACTAAGATAAACCATCATCAAATTCAAATTCAACAAATTCAAACGATCATTAATCCATAAATTCAAATTATCTCTCCCTCCGCCTCCGGCTTCTGTTTCTGTTTCGGCTAATACACAGCGGTTGAGGTGGCGAATATATATAGTAAGGGCGGGCTGGTGGTGGTCTTGGGTCGAGGAGTAGATCGCTCCTCCTTTGCATCATTGCTTTTGTGAAAAAAAAGACCTCCAACGTGGCGCCCTTGCAATGGTTGTAAATATATATATATATACTTGATACTTGGATTTGGCTAATCGGCTTGCGGAACGAGACGATCGGATTGCACACTACTCCGCCGCCAGGCCGTGCTCGGCCAACTTCCCGCCGTTGCTGCTGCTGTGGCCCAGCGGCGCCATTTCGATGCTGGAGTCGAAGCTCTTGGTGAGCAGATCACTGCTGGTCACCGAGTTGGTGGTGCTGCTCAGCGCGGGCAGGGGTGTGGCATTCACGCCGATTACACCACCACCGTCGTTTAGGTCGCTGTCTACGCTGAAGCTGTTGCTTCCGTTCTCGTTGATCAGCGAGAGCGTCTGCAGGGGCAGCACATCGCCGCCGGTGGTTGCCAGCACATCCGTACTATTGGAGTTCGCACTGGGGCTCTCCGCCTGCATCTGGAGCAGCGAGTTGCGTTGCGTGTGCTTGTCGAACTTGCGCTGCGGCGGCTTTGGCGGCTCCTTGTCCTTCTCCTTTTCCTTATCCTTGGACTTCTTAAAGCCGGCAATCAGCGCCTTGTGTGCCTGCGCCTTAATACCTTCCATGCTCGGTCGCATGATGGAGGTGCGTGTGCCGGAGCTCTCCTTTTCCTTTGTCGATGGGGACTCCTTGGAACCGGGCTCCGCTTCCTCCGTTACACTGGCCAGCTGTTGCGGCGTCTGTTGCATGGTGAGGTCTTGCACCTGGATGGGTATGTCGTCGGGCAGTTTTTTCGTGCGGAAGGAGGCGTTCGTAATCATGGATTTGGACACCGAAGTGGTCACTGTCGTGGTGGCTGGCGTCAATGCCACACTGAGGCCCATGGGCCCATCATTGGGCTGACCGGAAGGATTGGCGTGTAGCGAGTTGCGCACCGCACTGGTCACCAGGATCAGCTCCGAGTACATCTCGTAGGTGGCCCGGTTGTGGATGTCGTCCAGCGTCTGAATGGCTATCGTCCCGTAGCCATTGAACATGGCAAAGTAGATGGCGTGCACCAGTTCGATCAGGAAGGCGGCGGACAGTGGAATGCGTGGCGAGGATGGTTTGGGAAAGGGGGTTCCCGTTGCAGGATCGGAGCTGCAAAAGAAGGAAAGTTAATACAAAAGTTTATTCTTGAGTTTATCCTATAGTTACCCATAACTCATGCGGTGTCCGTGCCCCGACTTCGTGGTGAAGCCCTGGTTCACCAACTGAGACGTAACCCGGCACAGGTGCAGCAGCGACGACTTCTGCGTCTGGCTAACCTGCTGGTTGTAACAGAAGAGCAGCGCCGTGAGGATGCGCATTCGGTTCTGGGCGTGTATCGACTCGATGCGCTGGTGCGGACCCCACTTGACCTCCCGGTTGCAGTTCTCCTCCCACCGCCGCAGATCCGTCATAGGCAGGTTCTTCACCTCGTGGTAGACGGACGTCTGGGCCAGTATGGGCATGCGGAAGGCAACCACGCGCTGGCCGCCGTCGTCGGTGGACACCTCGCCGTTGTAAATGCAGATGAGCAGCGTCTCCACGCCGCGGGCCGCCTTCTTATCGCCCCCGGCCACCGAGTGCAGGTACGTGTAGATGAGCACCGGGATAAACTGCAGCGGGAACTTGTGCAGCGTCAGCTCCGGCGAGCGGTAGAAGGCCAGCAGTTGCTGGCAGATGTCATGCACCATTGCCTCATTGCGCTGCCGCTCGTTGAAGATGGTGAAGATAGCCTCGGCAATCTCCGGGTCTGTTTCGTGCTCCACAACGAACGCCTCCGCCTCGGCCGGCTGGCCCCGCGTTCGCTGGTAGTCCGCCAGCCAGTCCCGCACCAGTTCGGCCATCGTCCTCACCTGCAGCTGTAGCAACAGCAATCTGGAATCAAAATATAACCGAAATCCGCTGCCAATGACAGACTTTCAGGTGGCCATCAGTCATCGATGCCTCTGCTCACCTTGACCCTGGTTGACAGCTGGAAATCTAGCAATAACTAGGTGGTCTAGGCTTGAGAGTTGCGTTCGGGTTTCTTATATCCGGAGCGCCGTGGGTTATGTGGTAGCAGTGGCTAATTAATTTATAACCCGTCTCTCCGCTGCAGCTCCCTCTTAATTTTTTCCCCAAATAAACCAGGGCTGCATGGAATTGGTTATAGGCAGGGCTGGCTCCAAGCCTCTTGCAGCCCTGGGCCAGTATTGCCACACTTTAGGATTTTGAAGGAACCGCTAAGAATTCAGTTATGGGAAATATGACCGTGATTAAATAATATAATTTGGATCTGGGATTATATTTTAATCTATTGCACAGATGTGTTTTTTATTCATTCATTTATTACTTTAATCATATGACTATTTTATTATTAAATATGTATGATTAAGAATAGTCAAATAATTTTTTTGCTTGGTAAAAGTTAGCGTGGTGCGTATATTCTAATCAGCATTTATATTTACCTAGACTTGACCTTTAATTACCTAATTCTAATTGTCCGATCTTATTTCGCATTAACAGAAGTAATTTATGGCATAAAGCATTTGCTGGAGTTAACCCTAAACTTTTATTTTGCCACTCTTCTAATTTAACGATGAGAGATATCTTAACAGCATATTTTGGCCATAAAAATGAAATTAAAATTAGGACATAAAAAACCCCATTTTAGGACCTAAAAATGCGTAACCTGAAGTCATCTTAACAGCATATTTTGGCCAAAAATGGAATGTCAGCCAAATGCTATATATTGTCGGATTCACCGTTAAAAGCTTAATTATTTTTGTTGTGAATATTTTTATCCTTGAGTTGTCCTTAAATTAGGACATAAAAAACCCCATTTTAGGACCTAAAAATGCGTATCGGAAAGTTTTTCATTTTTAGATTTTATTTGGTTAATTAATCTGCATACCGACTTTAATAAGAAACAAAAATAAAATTTTATTCAATTTTGGAAAATTGTATGACGTAATTTTTTTTTTTTAATCGACCAAAAATATCAATATTTTATTATTAAATAATTAAGATTTTAACGGCGATTCGGAATATAAACGGCATTTCGCTGTCATTCCATTTTTGGCCAAAATATGCTCACCAAAAGACCGCAAGTATGCGGATTTTTGGGTCCTTAAATCGTCATTTTTATGTCCTAATTTTTAGATAAAGCCAAATTAAGAATAACCATATATTGGCCAAAACAGCCTTAAAAACAGCGATTCGGAATATATATGGCATTTGGCTGTCATTCCATTTTTGGCCAAAATATGCTCTCCAGAAGACCGCAAGTATGCGGATTTTTGGGTCCTTAAATCGTCATTTTTATGTCCTAATTTTTGAACAAAGCTAAGTTAAGAATAACCATAACTTGGCCAAAATAGCCTTAAAAACAGCGATTCGGAATATGTATGGCATTTGGCTGTCATTCCATTTTTGGCCAAAATATGCTCTCTAGAAGACCGCAAGTATGCGGATTTTTGGGTCCTTAAATCGTCATTTTTATGTCCTAATTTTTGGATAAAGCCAAATTAAGAATAACTATAACTTGGCCAAAACAGCCTTAATTTCAAATCGGAAAGCGTTTCTTTGTTAGATATTATTTGCTTAATTAATCTGCATACCGACTTTAAAAATAAACAAAAATAAAATTTTATTCAATTTTTGAAAATTTTAATGATGTAACCCCTTACATTTTTTTGAAAAATCGACCAAAAATTTTTTATGTTTATATTTCAATATTTTATTATTTAATAATTAAGATTTTAACGGCGATTCGGAATATAAACGGCATTTGGCTGTCATTCCATTTTTGGCCAAAATATGCTCTCCAGAAGACCGCAAGTATGCGGATTTTTGGGTCCTTAAATCGTCATTTTTATGTCCTAATTTTTGAACAAAGCCAAATTAAGAATAACCATAACTTGGCCAAAACAGCCTTGAAAACAGCGATTCTGAATATATATGGCTTTTGGCTGTCATTCCATTTTTGGCCAAAATATGCTCTCCAGAAGACCGCAAGTATGCGGATTTTTGGGTCCTTAAATCGTCATTTTTATGTCCTAATTTTTGAACAAAGCCAAATTAAGAATAACCATAGATTGGCCAAAACAGCCTTATAAACAGCGATTCGGAATATATATGACATTTGGCTGTCATTCCATTTTTGGCAAAAATATGCTCTCCAGAAGACCGCAAGTTTTCGGATTTTTGGGTCCTTAAATCGTCATTTTTATGTCCTAATTTTTGGATAAAGCCAAATTAAGAATAACTATAACTTGGCCAAAACAGCCTTAATTTCAATTCAAGTATGCGCATTCTTGGGTCCTTAAATCGTCATTTTTATGTCCTAATTTTTGAACAAAGCTAAATTAAGAATAACCATAACTTGGCCAAAACAGCCTTAAAAACAGCGATTCGGAATATATATGGCATTTGGCTGTCATTCCATTTTTGGCCAAAATATGCTCTCCAGAAGACCGCAAGTATGCG